>JAWQFJ010007083.1:10000-12745 GCA_034096865.1 Theodoxus fluviatilis | reverse complement strand
CGAAGGATGTATGCAAAGTAATGGAGAGCGCAGGATGTATGCAAAGTATTGGAGAGTGCAGGATGTATGCAAAGTAATGGAGAGTGCAGGATGTATGCAAAGTAATGGAGAGTGCAGGATGTATGCAAAGTAATGGAGAGTGCAGGATGTATGCAAAGTAATGAAGAGTGCAGGATGTATGCAAAGTAATGGAGAGCGAAGGATGTATGCAAAGTAATGGAGCGTGCAGGATGTATGCAGAAGTAATGGAGAGTGTAGGATGTATGCAAAGTAATGGAGAGTGCAGGATGTATGCAAAGTATTGGAGAGTGCAGGATGTATGCAAAGTAATGGAGAGGCATCGAGAAACTTTGTATACAGCTTTTCAATGCAAAAAGCCACTGTGCAGCTGTGCAGGCTCTCTAAATCGTGTTATTGCTTGTAGAAGAAGCTTTCAGTGATACGTGAAGATCAACCATTCAATACTGTCATGGAAATTGGTTCAAACTACAGTTCCTGAACGAGAGGCAAAAATCTACAAAATGTAAAACGTCGGGTCACGTTATCAGTCGTCATAACATGAAACAAATGCACTTGGTGTATTGTAGTTTTGAATACAGTTTAATGCAAACTCCACTTTTCTCCAAACTGCGTTAAAGTACTAAAAGCTCATCCCTGCGGTTGAACACAAAACTCTTATAACAAGTCTTTGTGTGTTTTTACAGACAACGACAATTAATTGTTATCCATCCTGCGCAAATGTGCAGTCCCATACAACTAGTTTTATTGCTAAATACAAGCACACTGCATTACCGTCGTTAAAAACATGTCAGAACGTGATAAAAGTACGGAACGATGGGTCGTATGTGCTTGTATTGTTTTGCTTCCTATCCGGTGGTTACAGGAGGCTGTCGCTGCCATTCCCACGAGGATTCCACGTGGCCGGTGTTCCATCACCACCATGCCCACATACACAGCCAAGCGTATTTTCAACCCGTCGTCTCCACCCAGCAATGTCCCCTACTCCGCCACCACCACCACCACCACCACCACCACCACCACCACCAGCACCACCAGCACGCCAAGAGTGAGCACAAGCGCGTGCAAGGACAATTGGACAGTGAGAGTCGTCCGCAGGAAGACAAGGATGCCGAGGACGACCAGGTTGAGGAGGATGACCCGCCTTCCGGGGACGCGTCAAGCCAAGTATTAAAAGACCCATAAGTCACTCAGGGGAAGTCCGAAGTTGTATTTCACGTACACAGATCTGCAAATTTCGTATATATTGGTAACATGCCCTGTGCTGAGTCCATGTCAACATTTTCAGAGACAAAGGAAGACTGATGATCTGAAATATGGCCCGCTGACTTTGACGTCAATAGATATGAAGTTGCGATCTAGGGTCTTTCGGGCGCAAATAATCTGATTAATGCCAAAAATGTGCTCGTGTCAGAAATTATAATTCCCACATCGGTATCCCTACTGTAAATGAGAACGATAATGCTAGATAATAAAAACAAAGAAGATTATATTCAAGTGATTCTTTTTCGAGACGAATGTTTCTGTTTTCGCTCAGGCAAAAGTCAACGCTCCCTACAAATACAAACTTATGCACTATACTAGTGAGCTCTTATCAACTCCATTTCCACACTGATACATTGAGAACGCACTTCACACAACTCCGCAGTTTGACACCTTGTAACTGTTTCCAAAACGACACCAAACCTCGGAAGGACGAGAGGGAGCAGCAGGAGGAGGAGGAGGAGAAGCAGGAGCGGGAGGAGTAGGAGAAGCAGGAGCAGAAGGAGGAAAAGGAAAAGGAAAAACAGAAAGAGGATCAGGAGGAGGAAGAGAGAGAGAGAGAGGGAGAGGGAGGAGGAGGAGGATCAGGAGGAACAAAAGGAGGGGGAGATGGATGAACAAGAAACGGAGGAGATGCAGAAACAAGAGGAGAAGATGCAGAAACAAGAGGAGGAGATGTAAAAGCAAAAGTAACAAGAGGAAGAGAAGGAACAAGAGGAGGAGAAGGAGAAGGAGGAGAAGGAGAAGGAGGAGGAGGAGGAGGAGGAGGAGGAGGAGGAGGAGGAGGAGGAGGAGGAGGAAGAGAAGGAGGAGGAGGAGGACCAAGAGGAGGAGGACCAAGAGGAGGAGGGAGGAGGAGGAGGAAGGATGCGAGAAGGAAGGAGGAAGGAAGGAGGAAGCAGGAAGAAAGGAGGGAGGAGGGAGGAAGGAGGGAGAAGGATGAGGGGGGGGGGAGGAGGAGGAGGAGGAGGAGGAGGAGGAGGAGGAGGAACAACAAGAGGAGAAGGACGAGGAACAACAAGAGGAGGAGGAATAGGAGCAAGACGAGAATGAACAAGATGAGGAGGAACAAGAGGAGGAGGAGGAACAAGAAGAGGAGGAGGAACAAGAAGAGGGGGAAGAACAAGAAGAGGAGGAGGAACAAAAGAGGAGGAGGAGGAGGAGGAGGAGAAGGAAGAGGAGGAGGAGGAGGAGGAGGAGGAGGAGGAGGAGGAGGACGAGGAGGAGGAGGAGGAGGACGAGGAGGAGGAGGAGGAGGAGGAGGAGGAATAACAAGAGGAGAAGGAGGAGGAACAAGAAGAGGAGGAGGAACAAGACGAGGGGGAAGAACGAGAAGAGGAGGAGGAACACGAAGAGGAGAAGAAACGAGGAGGAGGAGGAGGAGGAGAAGGAAGAGGAGGAGGAGGAGGAGGAGGAGGAGGAGGAGGACGAGGAGGAGGAGGAGGAGGACGAGGAGGAGGAAGG
>JAWQFJ010007083.1:0-7500 GCA_034096865.1 Theodoxus fluviatilis | reverse complement strand
CATATGGAACAGTTCAACCCTAAACACGCGGTAGTGTCTCATCCTATTATGTTGCCACTTCTGTGGGTCCTTTCTGGAACAACACACCGCTGCCCAAGCCAGCTTGCTGCCCGCATCTTCCAGTGTCTCGCCAGGAAGTGGCCAATGCTCATTGGACGCATACATCACTCGCTTTCACTTCTCTTTTTTAACTTTCGATTCAAAACTGAAAAGAAACATAACACCTCTGGCATTTTCCAAATCTGTGTAGTGCAAACTGGAATGACGGAGATTTTAACAACGAACTGTACCGATGTAATCTGTACAAATAAAATAAAATAAAAGCTGATCAGATGGCCTGCCTTGAAATTCAATCGAATAGTGCTGACAAGGTCTCTTAGATCTGCATGAGGCGACCCATCTCATCACAGGAACAGGTTCATGGCTGACGGACCTTCATGAGGCGACCCATCTCATCACAGGAACAGGTCCATGGCTGACGGCACAACTTCAGTAAAATGAGCCGCAGTTGCAGGACACGGCGGTCCGTTACTTTCCACGCAGACATCTGGGACTGATGAGAAGATGGCGGCCCCAACTCAGACGTACAAGTCTGTGGCAGCGAGGGTCGACTAAGGTTGTGTCCAAATCAATGGGCGCGCCTGTGGGGTCTTTTCGCACAGGCCTCTTACTTTCCAGGGTAAGCATGCGTAGATCTTCAATATGGTTGATTCCTTCTTTAATTGCAGCTCTGCAGGAACTGCAGTCGGCAACCAGTTTGGTTTTTTCCTTAAAAAATTCAGTCAGATGTCCTTTGGAAAGTCAAAGGTTTCGTACCTGCACCTGAAAGGGCTACATCCTTTTCACCTACTGCTGCAAGCGCTACAAAGAGAAAATACCCGTCTGGTTCTTCCTCTGTGTGTGTATGTGTGTGTGTATGTGTGTGTGTGTGTATATGTGAATGTGTGTATGTATGTGTATGTGTGTGTATGTGTGAATGTGTATGTGTATGTGTGAATGTGTATGTGTGTGTGTGTAACGAACCAAGCGGACGGGAGAAAACATTGATGACCTGATTCCGCTTGAGGATGACGAGGCACGCTGTGGAGGACGTGCATTGAATTAGTTCAGTAAAGGGAACGAATTTCCACCAGGTCAGAAAGAGGTGCACGACAAATTTATGGCACATAGGTGCTCCTGTTATGGGACATGGGTGCTCCTGTTATGGGACATAGGTGCTCCTGTTATGGGACATAGGTGCTCCTGTTATGGGACATAGGTGCTCCTGTTATGGGACATAGGTGCTCCTGTTATGGGACATGGGTGCTCCTGTTATGGCACATAGGTGCTCCTGTTATGGGACATAGGTGCTCCTGTTATGGACATGGGTGCTGCCTGTTATGGGACATGGGTGCTCCTGTTATGGCACATGGGTTGCTCCTGTTATGGGACATAGGTGCTCCTGTTATGGCACATGGGTGCTCCTGTTTGGGACATGGGTGCTCCTGTTATGGCACATGGGGTTATGGACATAGGTGCTCCTGTTTATGGGACATGGGTGCTACTGTGATGGCACATGGGTGCTCCTGTTATGGGACATGGGTGCTCCTGTTATGGGACATGGGTGCTCCTGTTATGGGACATGGGTGCTCCTGTTATGGGACATGGGTGCTCCTGTTATGGGACATGGGTGCTCCTGTTATGGGACATGGGTGCTCCTGTTATGGGACATGGGTGCTCCTGTTATGGGACATGGGTGCTCCTGTTATGGGACATGGGTGCTCCTGTTATGGGACATGGGTGCTCCTGTTATGGGACATGGTGCTCCTGTTATGGGACATGGGTGCTCCTGTTATGGGACATGGGTGCTCCTGTTATGGGACATGGGTGCTCCTGTTATGGGACATGGGTGCTCCTGTTATGGCACATGGGTGCTCCTGTTATGGGACATGGGTGCTCCTGTTATGGCACATGGGTGCTCCTGTTATGGGACATAGGTGCTCCTGTTATGGCACATGGGTGCTCCTGTTATGGGACATGGGTGCTCCTGTTATGGGACATGGGTGCTCCTGTTATGGGACATGGGTGCTCCTGTTATGGCACATGGGTGCTCCTGTTATGGGACATGGGTGCTCCTGTTATGGCACATGGGTGCTCCTGTTATGGGACATGGGTGCTCCTGTTATGGCACATGGGTGCTCCTGTTATGGCACATGGGTGCTCCTGTTATGGGACATGGGTGCTCCTGTTATGGCACATGGGTGCTCCTGTTATGGCACATGGGTGCTCCTGTTATGGCACATGGGTGCTCCTGTTATGGGACATGGGTGCTCCTGTTATGGGACATGGGTGCTCCTGTTATGGCACATGGGTGCTCCTGTTATGGCACATGGGTGCTCCTGTTATGGGACATGGGTGCTCCTGTTATGGCACATGGGTGCTCCTGTTATGGGACATGGGTGCTCCTGTTATGGCACATGGGTGCTCCTGTTATGGGACATGGGTGCTCCTGTTATGGGACATGGGTGCTCCTGTTATGGGACATAGGTGCTCCTGTTATGGGACATGGGTGCTCCTGTTATGGGACATGGGTGCTCCTGTTATGGGACATGGGTGCTCCTGTTATGGGACATGGGTGCTCCTGTTATGGCACATGGGTGCTCCTGTTATGGGACATGGGTGCTCCTGTTATGGGACATAGGTGCTCCTGTTATGGCACATGGGTGCTCCTGTTATGGGACATGGGTGCTCCTGTTATGGGACATGGGTGCTCCTGTTATGGGACATGGGTGCTCCTGTTATGGCACATGGGTGCTCCTGTTATGGGACATGGGTGCTCCTGTTATGGCACATGGGTGCTCCTGTTATGGGACATAGGTGCTCCTGTTATGGCACATGGGTGCTCCTGTTATGGGACATGGGTGCTCCTGTTATGGGACATGGGTGCTCCTGTTATGGGACATGGGTGCTCCTGTTATGGCACATGGGTGCTCCTGTTATGGGACATGGGTGCTCCTGTTATGGCACATGGGTGCTCCTGTTATGGGACAAGGGTGCTCCTGTTATGGCACATGGGTGCTCCTGTTATGGCACATGGGTGCTCCTGTTATGGCACATGGGTGCTCCTGTTATGGGACATGGGTGCTCCTGTTATGGGACATGGGTGCTCCTGTTATGGCACATGGGTGCTCCTGTTATGGCACATGGGTGCTCCTGTTATGGGACATGGGTGCTCCTGTTATGGGACATGGGTGCTCCTGTTATGGGACATAGGTGCTCCTGTTATGGCACATGGGTGCTCCTGTTATGGGACATGGGTGCTCCTGTTATGGGACATGGGTGCTCCTGTTATGGGACATGGGTGCTCCTGTTATGGGACATAGGTGCTCCTGTTATGGCACATGGGTGCTCCTGTTATGGGACATGGGTGCTCCTGTTATGGGACATGGGTGCTCCTGTTATGGGACATGGGTGCTCCTGTTATGGCACATGGGTGCTCCTGTTATGGGACATGGGTGCTCCTGTTATGGGACATGGGTGCTCCTGTTATGGGACATAGGTGCTCCTGTTATGGCACATGGGTGCTCCTGTTATGGGACATGGGTGCTCCTGTTATGGGACATGGGTGCTCCTGTTATGGGACATGGGTGCTCCTGTTATGGGACATGGGTGCTCCTGTTATGGCACATGGGTGCTCCTGTTATGGGACATGGGTGCTCCTGTTATGGGACATGGGTGCTCCTGTTATGGACATGGGTGCTCCTGTTATGGCACATGGGTGCTCCTGTTATGGGACATGGGTGCTCCTGTTATGGCACATGGGTGCTCCTGTTATGGGACATGGTGCTCCTGTTATGGCACATGGGTGCTCCTGTTATGGGACATGGGTGCTCCTGTTATGGGACATGGTGCTCCTGGTATGGGCACATGGGTGCTCCTGTTATGGGACATGGGTGCTCCTGTTATGGCACATGGGTGCTCCTGTTATGGGACATGGGTGCTCCTGTTATGGGACATGGGTGCTCCTGTTATGGCACATGGGTGCTCCTGTTATGGGACATGGGTGCTCCTGTTATGGGACATGGGTGCTCCTGTTATGGGACATGGGTGCTCCTGTTATGGGACATGGGTGCTCCTGTTATGGCACATGGGTGCTCCTGTTATGGGACATGGGTGCTCCTGTTATGGGACATGGGTGCTCCTGTTATGGGACATGGGTGCTCCTGTTATGGCACATGGGTGCTCCTGTTATGGGACATGGGTGCTCCTGTTATGGGACATGGGTGCTCCTGTTATGGGACATGGGTGCTCCTGTTATGGGACATGGGTGCTCCTGTTATGGCACATGGGTGCTCCTGTTATGGGACATGGGTGCTCCTGTTATGGGACATGGGTGCTCCTGTTATGGGACATGGGTGCTCCTGTTATGGCACATGGGTGCTCCTGTTATGGGACATGGGTGCTCCTGTTATGGGACATGGGTGCTCCTGTTATGGGACATGGGTGCTCCTGTTATGGCACATGGGTGCTCCTGTTATGGGACATGGGTGCTCCTGTTATGGCACATGGGTGCTCCTGTTATGGGACATGGGTGCTCCTGTTATGGCACATGGGTGCTCCTGTTATGGGACATGGGTGCTCCTGTTATGGCACATGGGTGCTCCTGTTATGGGACATGGGTGCTCCTGTTATGGCACATGGGTGCTCCTGTTATGGGACATGGGTGCTCCTGTTATGGGACATGGGTGCTCCTGTTATGGGACATGGGTGCTCCTGTTATGGCACATGGGTGCTCCTGTTATGGGACATGGGTGCTCCTGTTATGGGACATGGGTGCTCCTGTTATGGGACATGGGTGCTCCTGTTATGGCACATGGGTGCTCCTGTTATGGGACATGGGTGCTCCTGTTATGGCACATGGGTGCTCCTGTTATGGGACATGGGTGCTCCTGTTATGGCACATGGGTGCTCCTGTTATGGGACATGGGTGCTCCTGTTATGGGACATGGGTGCTCCTGTTATGGGACATGGGTGCTCCTGTTATGGGACATGGGTGCTCCTGTTATGGGACATGGGTGCTCCTGTTATGGGACATGGGTGCTCCTGTTATGGGACATGGGTGCTCCTGTTATGGGACATGGGTGCTCCTGTTATGGGACATGGGTGCTCCTGTTATGGGACATGGGTGCTCCTGTTATGGGACATGGGTGCTCCTGTTATGGGACATGGGTGCTCCTGTTATGGGACATGGGTGCTCCTGTTATGGGACATGGGTGCTCCTGTTATGGGACATGGGTGCTCCTGTTATGGGACATGGGTGCTCCTGTTATGGCACATGGGTGCTCCTGTTATGGGACATGGGTGCTCCTGTTATGGGACATGGGTGCTCCTGTTATGGGACATGGGTGCTCCTGTTATGGCACATGGGTGCTCCTGTTATGGGACATGGGTGCTCCTGTTATGGCACATGGGTGCTCCTGTTATGGGACATGGGTGCTCCTGTTATGGCACATGGGTGCTCCTGTTATGGCACATGGGTGCTCCTGTTATGGGACATGGGTGCTCCTGTTATGGGACATGGGTGCTCCTGTTATGGGACATGGGTGCTCCTGTTATGGCACATGGGTGCTCCTGTTATGGGACATGGGTGCTCCTGTTATGGGACATGGGTGCTCCTGTTATGGGACATGGGTGCTCCTGTTATGGGACATGGGTGCTCCTGTTATGGGACATGGGTGCTCCTGTTATGGGACATGGGTGCTCCTGTTATGGGACATGGGTGCTCCTGTTATGGGACATGGGTGCTCCTGTTATGGGACATGGGTGCTCCTGTTATGGGACATGGGTGCTCCTGTTATGGGACATGGGTGCTCCTGTTATGGGACATGGGTGCTCCTGTTATGGGACATGGGTGCTCCTGTTATGGGACATGGGTGCTCCTGTTATGGGACATGGGTGCTCCTGTTATGGGACATGGGTGCTCCTGTTATGGGACATGGGTGCTCCTGTTATGGGACATGGGTGCTCCTGTTATGGCACATGGGTGCTCCTGTTATGGGACATGGGTGCTCCTGTTATGGCACATGGGTGCTCCTGTTATGGGACATGGGTGCTCCTGTTATGGGACATGGGTGCTCCTGTTATGGGACATGGGTGCTCCTGTTATGGCACATGGGTGCTCCTGTTATGGGACATGGGTGCTCCTGTTATGGCACATGGGTGCTCCTGTTATGGGACATGGGTGCTCCTGTTATGGCACATGGGTGCTCCTGTTATGGCACATGGGTGCTCCTGTTATGGGACATGGGTGCTCCTGTTATGGCACATGGGTGCTCCTGTTATGGCACATGGGTGCTCCTGTTATGGGACATGGGTGCTCCTGTTATGGGACATGGGTGCTCCTGTTATGGGACATGGGTGCTCCTGTTATGGCACATGGGTGCTCCTGTTATGGGACATGGGTGCTCCTGTTATGGGACATGGGTGCTCCTGTTATGGGACATGGGTGCTCCTGTTATGGGACATGGGTGCTCCTGTTATGGGACATGGGTGCTCCTGTTATGGGACATGGGTGCTCCTGTTATGGGACATGGGTGCTCCTGTTATGGGACATGGGTGCTCCTGTTATGGGACATGGGTGCTCCTGTTATGGGACATGGGTGCTCCTGTTATGGGACATGGGTGCTCCTGTTATGGGACATGGGTGCTCCTGTTATGGGACATGGGTGCTCCTGTTATGGGACATGGGTGCTCCTGTTATGGGACATGGGTGCTCCTGTTATGGGACATGGGTGCTCCTGTTATGGGACATGGGTGCTCCTGTTATGGGACATGGGTGCTCCTGTTATGGCACATGGGTGCTCCTGTTATGGGACATGGGTGCTCCTGTTATGGGACATGGGTGCTCCTGTTATGGGACATGGGTGCTCCTGTTATGGGACATGGGTGCTCCTGTTATGGGACATGGGTGCTCCTGTTATGGGACATGGGTGCTCCTGTTATGGGACATGGGTGCTCCTGTTATGGGACATGGGTGCTCCTGTTATGGGACATGGGTGCTCCTGTTATGGGACATGGGTGCTCCTGTTATGGGACATGGGTGCTCCTGTTATGGGACATGGGTGCTCCTGTTATGGCACATGGGTGCTCCTGTTATGGCACATGGGTGCTCCTGTTATGGCACATGGGTGCTCCTGTTATGGGACATGGGTGCTCCTGTTATGGCACATGGGTGCTCCTGTTATGGCACATGGGTGCTCCTGTTATGGCACATGGGTGCTCCTGTTATGGGACATGGGTGCTCCTGTTATGGGACATGGGTGCTCCTGTTATGGGACATGGGTGCTCCTGTTATGGCACATGGGTGCTCCTGTTATGGGACATGGGTGCTCCTGTTATGGGACATGGGTGCTCCTGTTATGGGACATAGGTGCTCCTGTTATGGCACATGGGTGCTCCTGTTATGGGACATGGGTGCTCCTGTTATGGGACATGGGTGCTCCTGTTATGGGACATGGGTGC
>JAWQFJ010007082.1:0-11441 GCA_034096865.1 Theodoxus fluviatilis | reverse complement strand
TCATTGCCTTTTTTATTCAAAAGTTGTCAGATGACAAAAATCTACTTTCATAACAGAGGCTAAAGCATGACAATTTAAGACACATGCTAAAAAGTACACTACGCGAATGGCGTTGTATGCAGGTTGAAACATTAGTCATGCACGAGGCTGACATTGTGAAGCATTATCGTTCTTGGTACATTTGTCATGTTTGATATGGAAGGGTACCAGCAGGAAATCAAGGAAAATGTATCAAGTTTAAATACACAAAGAACAGTAGAAGCAGATGTATTGGAATGAACGTCTTGCAAGTGTGAAACTGTGGTTTTACCCAGCTTCCTTGCAATCAGCTCTGAAGAAGAGATAGAGGGAGGTATCGAAGGCATGCTTGGTGACCTTTGTCTAAATGCACTGATATCATTTCTATTGTATTTGTAGAGTATTTGAAAAACCAAAGAAAACTATTAATTTTATACATAGATAGTACTGACCGAATGTTTAGCAAGTGTGAAACTGTGGTCTTACCCATCTGCCTTGCAATAAACTCTGAAGAAGATAGAGAGAATGGTACTGAAGGCATGTTTAGTTTGAGGCTGTCGCAACGCGCTGATGTGTTTGCAGAATATTTCAAGAACAAGTCAAAGACGAACTTCAGAAAAAGACAGCGTTGAGTGAATGTATGTGAAGAGTGAAACCTAGTAATACCAAGCTTCCTTGTAATCGTGTTTGCAGAAGACAGAGAGGACGATGTGGAAGGTATGTTTGGTGTATCGGTATTCTTGTCTCAGTGCGTTGACATCTCTTCTAATGTGTTTGCATAATATTTCAAATAAGTACTAAAGATGCATTTTAGACATAGTGCTGACTAAATTTTCAGCAAGTGTGAAGGTGTGGTCTTACCCAACTTGCTTGCAGTGAGCTCTGAAGAATAGATAAGGGATGGTAATGCAATTATGTTTGATGTACCGGTACTGTTGATTCAGTGCGCCTATATCAGATTTGATGTGTTCGCATATTGTGTGTTTTAAAAACAAACCGAAGGTGAATTTTATAAGTATATTACTGACTGATTGTTGAGAAAGCGTGAAACCTGGATCCTATCCAGCTTTCTTGCAAAGAGATTTTACTTAGAAGAGAGATGACATAATTGAAGATAACTCTGAAGCAATATTGTTTCAAGGGTGCAATTAACATTAATGTGTGTACGTACATTTTTCAAGACTAAAAAGCAAAAAACACTTATAATTTACACCTATGAATACATGCTTAGCAAGTGAAAAGCTGAGGTATTGCCTTTTGCCAATAATTAACACCGAGTAACGATAGGACAGTATTAACAATAACTTTGAACAGCTACTGCCTGAACAGTGTCCTTAATTAAAAGAAGTTTGTTGACATGCTTTTTCAAGACTAACAAACAAAGAGTACTTTAAAAAGGCATCTATGAATGAATGAATGGCAAGTGTAAAGGGAAGGACTTACCCAGCTTCCTTGCAAACTGAACCCAAGATGTACAGTAAGCGTCTACATTTCGTATTGCTAATTCGCTCTGTATTGCATAGTTTTTGAAGGGCTTGTAGCAACAATATCCATGTGGGGGCATAGCGATATACAACACACAAATTAAGCCATGCAAAAGAGGCAGTCAACAACACGCTCATTACATTACTGAAAATTAACTATCGTAAAACTGGTTATGTTCACTGGTCCACGACAAAGATTCATATGCGTGTGCGGCCGAGCAATAAATACAACTCACAACCAAACCATTAATCCGGACACGTGACGGACAAGGCTCATATTTGGCAAGTACATAATGGAGCGTGTTTACAACTGCCTGTCATAGCTTATACCGAAAACATGAAAATTATCAAACACGTCTACGCAAGATAAAGCTAAAATTGCCCCTACATGTCTAGGTGGCAATATTAACACATCTGACAACAAAGTATTAGTTCTTGAACATTACGCACACGAAAGTAGTGTCTAAACTGCAAACAATAAATATTACACCAGGCACATCTATGTTTCTTCGCAAGGAATTAAAATATATATTTGTTGATATTCCCGCTCGCCAGCTTCAATACATTAAGCGGTGCGTAAATTACACACGAGAACGATAACAACAGCCACAATAGGTGCATGATTTACGGTTCTTACGTGCATTTGATGCAAGTGGATTAATTTGAGGATACATCTAAACACACAAAAGACTAATCTTCCCAGACAATGATTCAATGCAAATCTGTGAGAGAAAAAAAACAATAATACGTGCTTTGAAATGCTCTATTAATTATTGTCATCATGTGGTGTGTCTGGGGCTGATAGGCCTACAGCTTGGCCGAGTCCATCCCTCTTCAAACCCGACCACAGCCGAGGTCCTCCCACCTGGAGGGTCGCCCTGGTCGTGAACACGTGGACGTTGGATCCATCGTGGGACCTGTCCGCCCTGGCCGGTGATCTGCATTGCGGAGGCCTTTCGCCCAGTGGTGCCGTGTTAGCACCACGCATTTTCTTTCAGGGTTTGCTTCCTTAGCCTTTGCCTTTCCCAAGGCTACCCGCAAGGCAGCGGAAGGCTCGTGGAGGGCGGGGTCGTCTATCTCCCCGAACAGATGTGAAGCATCTGCCCACTGCCCATAACATCAAAGAGTGGACAGGCTTGACCTTTGCTGACTCACAGCGAGCCACAGAGGATAGAGATCAATGGAGTAAAATTGTCCGAAAGTCATCAGTGGTGCCTCAACAACCCATCTCAGGGTTAAGAGACTGAACTGAACTGATTAATTATTGTAACGGTAAACACTAGATTTCCCAATGTTATGCAGACTGATAGCTATCGTACATGTTCTCCTCTGCTACTTTGTCATGTTTTAAATATATGACATAATGAAATGTCAAAACAAATATGAAGATTATCATTAACATAACTATCAGTGCCGTAGGGAGAAGCAAGTGCTTAATCTGTCATGATTTGTCACACTGTAGCAACCAAGAGGGAGAGAGAGGGGAGAAAGAGGGGGGGGGGGAGGAGGGAGAGAGAGAGGGGGTGGGGAGAGGGAGAAAGAGGGGGGAGAAAGGGAGGGGCGAGGGAGAGGGGGGACGAGGGGGAAAGGGGGGACGAAGCAGAGAGGGGGGTCAGGGTGAGAGGATGGGTGAGAGAGAGGGGGGCGGCGAGTGAGAGGGGGGGGAGTGAGAGAGAGGGGGGCGGCGAGTGAGAGAGTGGCGGGCGAGTGAGAGAGGGGCGAGGGGGGGGGGGGGGCGAGGGAGAGGCAGGAGCAGGGGCGAGGGAGAGAGAAGGGGCGAGGGAGAGAGAAGGGGCGAGGGAGACAGGGGTGGGGAATGGCGCGGGAGAGAAAGGGGGGCCGAGGGAGAGAGAGAGAGGGGAGGGGGGAGGCAGAGAGAGAGGGGGGAGGGAGAGAGAGAGGGAGGAGAGAGAGAGAGAGAGGGGGAGGGAGAGCGGGGGGATGAGGGAGAGAGAGGGGGATCGAGGGAGAGAGGGGGTGGTGGCGAGAGACAGAGAGAGAGAGAGAGAGAGAGAGAGAGAGAGAGAGGAGCGGGCGATGGAGAGAGGGGGGGGGCGGGAGAGGGAGAGAGAGGGGTGGGTGGGCGAGGGAGAGAGAGGGGGGAGGGCGGCGAAGGAGAGAGAGAGGGAGTGGGGGCGAGGGAGAGAGGTTGAAACAGAAGGGGAGAGGTAGAGACAGAAGGGGAGAGGTAGAGACAGAGAGAGAGGGAGAGAGGTAAAGACAGAGAAAGAGAGGGAGAGGTAAAGACAGAGAGAAAGAGATGGGGAGAGGTAGAGATAGAGAGAAACAGGGGGGGGGGGGAGGTAGAGACAGAAGGGGGGGGGGGAGAGAGGTAGAGACAGAGATAGTGGCAGAGAGGTAGAGACAGAGAGAGAGGGAGAGAATTAGAGACAGAGAGAGGGGGAGAGGTAAAGACAGAGAGAGAGAGGCAGGGGGAGAGGTAGAGACAGATTGAGAGGGGGAGAGGTAGAGACAGAGAGAGGGGGAGAGACAGAGTGAGGGGGAGAGGTAGAGACAGAGAGAGAGGGAGGGGGAGAGGTAGAGACAGATTGAGAGGGAGAGACAGAGAGAGAGAGAGTGGCAGAGAGGTAGAGACAGAGAGAGGGAGAGAATTAGAGACAGAGAGAGAGGGAGGGGAAGAGGTAGAGACAGATTGAGAGAGGTAGATGTAGTGACAGAGAGAGGGGGAGAGGTAGAGACAGAAAGAGGGAGAGAGGTAGAGACAGAGAGAGTGGGAGAGGTAGAGACAGAAAGAGGGAGAGAGGTAGAGACAGAGAGAGGGGGAGAGGTAGAGACAGAGAGAGGGGGAGAGACAGAGAAAGAAGGAGAGAGGTAGAGACAGAGAGAGGGGGAGAGGTAGAGACAGAGAGAGGGGGAGAGACAGAGAGAGGGGGAGAGACAGAGAGAGAAGGAGAGAGGTAGAGACAGAGAGAGAGGGAGAGGTAGAGACAGAGAGAGAGGGAGAGACAGAGAGAGAAGGAGAGAGGTAGAGACAGAGAGAGAGGGAGAGAGGTAGAGAAAGAGAGAGAGGGAGAGAATTAGAGACAGAGAGAGAGAGGGGGAGAGACAGAGAGAGAAGGAGAGAGGTAGAGACAGAGAGAGAGGGAGATAGGTAGAGACAGAGAGAGAGAGAGAGAGGGAGAGAGGTAGAGACAGAGAGAGGGGGGGAGAGGTAGAGACAGATAGAGAGAGGGGGAGAGGTAGAGACAAAGGGAGAGATAGAGGCAGAGAGAGAGGGAGAGAGGTAGATACAAAGAGATAGGGGGTGAGGTAAAGACAGAGAGAGGGGGCGAGGGAGAGACAGAGAGATGCGGAAAGAGAGACATATAGATACAGAGAGGGAGGGGTGAGGGAAAGAAAGAAATAGAGACAGAGGGAAAAGGAGACAGAGTCAGACAGAAAGCGAAAGAGAGAGAGAGAGCGAGAGAGAGAGAGCGAGAGAGAGAGAGCGAGAGAGAGAGAGAGAGAGTGAGAGAGAGAGACAAAGAGTGACAGAGAGAGTGACAGAAAGATATAGTGAGAGAGAGAGTGAGACAAAGATAGTGAGAGTGTGAGATAGATAAAGAGAGATACGAAGACAGAGAGAGATATCAAGAGAGAGTTGTAGATAGATACACATAGAGAAAAGATATAGAGAGAAAGAGAGATAACAAGACAGATTCGGATAGTGGGAGACAGGGACAGAAAAAGATAGAAACGCAACTAATGAACGAGAGACACAAAAAGAGTGAAAGAGAAAGGAAGCGATGCAGTGATAGAGAGACATAGAAAGATAGATAGGGAAAATAGGGAGAAAAAGAGATAGCGAGAGAAGAAGAGAAACGCAGAGAGAGAAAGACGCAGATAGAGAGAAAGACGCAGAGAGAGATAGAGAGACAGAAAGAAAGCGAGAGAGATAGAAAGAGAGGCGCATATAGTGAGAGAGAGAGAGAATGAAAAAAGTGAATGGACGATATAGAATTGAACAGGCAGGCAGGCAGATGGACATTGATACAGACAGACAGACAAATAAAAGCATACGTAGAGAGACACACAAGCAGACACATACACAGATAGGATGTATGAATGAATGCCATCTTACGGCTTCTCAGCCTTCGGTTGCTCTGTATGGCCATTGCCACAAACACCAAGACAACTCGCTGGAATAAGAGTGAGTGAAGTCTCGGTTTCTATTGCTATTCGCCTGTTACAAATCACGTGGGAAGTCGCTGTGGAACACATTTCCCTCTCAACCCTCAGGTCTGTTCAGACATACTGACATTACAGCGTGCAGACAGACAGACCGACAAACAGACATAAATATATACGGACGGGCGGACGTATAAGCAGTTGAGGACGCAGCGCAGTTAGCTTAACCCGAAGGGATTATATCGCTCGGCACAGAATACAGTCTCGAGGTAAATTCATCTAGAATCGGTAGACCCTTACAGGACACACGTGATCGAGGTGACCTCATAGATTTCTATACATGTAGCCCATCATTTAGTCAAATTAGGCTGGTTGTATACGCATTTCTTGGTTACCCATGCTTGAATATTCTTCAGAATACACTCCATTTATTGATGCTACGCCATCACTACCTGCGACCTTGATCAGTAAAATTAGCACAAATTGGGTTTTCTTTAAAAGTCACTTGTATTCATGGACAAACGCGAATAAAAATGGACGAAAGTTCACCTCAAGAGTCTTCTTCGTTAGTGTAAATCAATGTTTACATCAACAATGACATGCTTTGATGTTATGCGCGGTCTATTCGTCTTCCCTCAATGTATTAAAAATAGATTCCAAGCAGCTGTATGCTGTGCTGAATTTGTCCATTTGTCCATTTGCAATATCCTAGATGGTACGTCTCCTTTGAGTTCAGATTTTCTCCTCTTTCATGCAGCTGTCTCTGAGCTGAGAACAGAATCCAGTTCTTGTGAAGTTGAGAATATTTCATTGTGGATTCTCGTGAATTTTGCATAAGCCTGTGGACTCCATGCTACATCCATCAGACCACACGGTTTGGCATTCCTCGCATCTGTCATAGTAGCCACAGCGACGCTATCGCGGTATCTTGTGCTTGGAGCACCAGGCGTGTTGCTGCAGCTTCTGAAGCCAGGACACGGCATCTACCGAGACGAGTCTGAAGTTTCCCCCAGCTTCCTCGAAGCGGTACACCTCGGGTCCCTTGTGGTTGAAGACCACTCCATCGAAGGAGGCCACCCTCACCTCGAGGATGTACAGAGCAGTTCCTTGAGTTGATGGACCCTGGACTGGGATGAACTCCACGTCAAAGTGCTTGCGCTTCCGGATGTCTTGTGGTCGCAGCACTGTGAAGCCATTGTCGTTGTTTGGATCTCTTTGGACCCACAGCATGTCTGTTGTGATTTTCTCCTCGAGCTTTGCTTCTATTTCCCGTTTCCATTCATCACTGAGAGCCAAAGCCTCGATCTTGTTTTCCTTCCCTTGTTCTCTCACACCGCAGTAGAAGGCTCCGCCGGTGCGAATCTTTGCAAAGGCTGCGATGTATCCTCCCAGAGTTTTGGTTTGTGTGATCCAAAGCCACTCAACGTAATCTATACCACGTGTGGGGGCGAACGTTGCTGGTGACGGCTTAGACCTCTTCTTCTTGATGTTCTCTATGTTTATGTTCGGTTGTAGAGACTTGAACTCAACCGACGCGCTTTCGTGAACGGAAACTTTGTCTCCATCAGACTTGCCTCGCAGTTCCGGTAGGCTTGGGAACATCGACGTCGGCACTTCTTCTCGGCAGAAGAGGAACTGGACAATGCAGTTGAGATCAGCATCGACAATACAGTGGTCGTAAGACTGAGGGCTTCGTAGATTTTTGGCCACGATACCGACATAATCTGGAAAAATGCTGAAATTCAAGAAATTGAACTTTGATTCCGTGTCAAAAAACATTTTGATCTGGACAATTTCTGACAAGGCTGAGCCGAGCATCATGGGCTTGAACTTGTCCGTCAGCTTCTCAGAGAAGAGTTGGCCATAGGGGACGGCAGAACGCGGGTTCTTGATGTGGATCAGCAACACCCAGCAGGGTCTGCAACGAATACAAGAGAGAGCAATTACCGAGATGAAAACAATGCAGGGTTATAACTGAATCAATAATTAGTCATGCATGGGGTCAAGAGTACAGAGGTGCTGAGTATTGGTGTGACACAAATATTTCAAAATAAACTTTCTAATACAGTAATGATACACTCTTCATTTCCCATAAATATCATGCATTAGGTGATGTATAAACTGTACAGAAAAGAAAAGCTGAATGTAATCTTTAGTTTAGTTGTATTTGAAGAAGACAGTTGAAGTCTCATCTTAACTTGACACCATCACTCATTCAGAAAAAGAGCCACAAAAGATGAACTATTCAACACAAAAACTTTATTGCAGCTTCAACATCCAAGTATTAATGATATTTTTGCTCCTAGGTCAAGAAGAAATGAAATAAAACCTTAGAGGTTAACATTCGTCTTAACTCAACTTTACACATGTCACACTTTCTCTCACTGACAGCATTCAATCTTTCGCGCAAAACTTGAAAAACATCAAAGTTGAAGAAGATTTATTGACCATCAAACACATGTGTAGAAACATCGATCTTTTGTCAACAACATGAACAAGTTTGGATTGTGTGAGTTGAGAGTGTGAGGAGAAAGAGGCTCTGTTTTGAGGTAGGGTAGTGAAATCGGCGTACTCAGCACCTGCGTACTCTTGACCATGGGCATCTTTAAGTCAGCGATGCTTCTTATCGCACAGTCATGTAGACTCCTGAATTGGATATAGACTGTGAATGAAATGATAGAAATTGCAACAAATGCACACCTGGTCGCGCGCGCATTTGCCTCCTGCGAGTCGTATCAAAGAACCATCGAAAGCTAAAACTGAAAAAGTCTTGAACGACTTCGGCCTTCGGTACCTCCTCCTTTAGCCAGCCACACTTGTGGATTCGTCTAAGGAAGAGGGGTGCTTGAAGTTGACGTGCTTCACCGCCAGACGAGCTACATCACCCCATTGGCTAAGATCTGCTGTGTATTTAATAATAATAATAATACAGATTACTTATACGCACATACCTTCCCTAATAGGCAAGCTTATGGCGTTTACAATGAAAAGTCCACACTCATGCAAAGCATTCCAACACTCGCACACTGTACAGGTTTACATCGATGTATTTACGCCGATGTAAATACATAGCAAATATCGGCCAATGGGGTGATGTGGCCCGTCTGGCGGTAAAACACATCAACTTCAAGCACCCCTTTCTTGGACGAGTCCACTTGTGTGGCCCGCTAAGCGAAACCATTCCCGGCCTTCCTGATGCATGGGAATCCAAACCTCGATAGTCTTCATACTTTACCCTCAAATTCGCTAATGCGCTTCTTTTGCCTCTGTGGCAAAGTGGTAAGAACGCTCGACCTGCAATTGTTTGCAGTTGGTGGGATAAGCGTTCGAATCTGCACGAATCTCTGAGTTGCAGCTTTGAGCAAGAAGATTCACCTATGTTGCTTCTTTTTTGTTATTCAGAAAGGAAATACATCTGCAAGAGAAATACATACACATGGTTAGCTCTAAGCAAGTCTGTGTTACGAACACTACACATCAAGCAATTTGCACACAATCAAGGTATGCAAACAAAAAAAAACAGAACCAGAACTATTTTTACATATGATTAGATGCTGTGGTGATGTCTGGAGTTGGTTGGAGGGTGGGGGTGGGGGTTGGGGTGGGGGAGAAGGAGAAAAGAGGGAGTGATGGAGACCAGAATAATGATTTATTGGAAAGGGGCCTTTTTCGTAATTATATTCAAATTGGACATATAGGTGACCACTTGCTCTGAAACGTGTCTAATTTATGAGGGCAATTTTTTCTTCAATTCTACATGTTGTTTGGAGAACATGCCTGACGGACTCGAAAGCAATTTCATAATCAAGGCAACTCATTTGATGAATGTATTTTGTTGCGAACATTAAATAAGATGTACGACAGGAGAGACCAGTTTATCACAAAAGACTATAGAATGATTACATTCATGGATTGCTGCCTTTTAACGTTTTTAACTGCGCTTTAGTTTGCATCCGGAATCCTGAATTATTCACCTATATTGCTTTTTTCCACCCAGTAGAGCAGTAGAACCGGTAAAGGCTAGGCAGGATATTTCAAGGGGAGGGGAGGGGTGGGTTGCTTTGGTGTATTCATCCGCAGCCGGGTTACATGCTCCTCAGGACGTTGAGACGATGTGGAATGACAATGAAAGAAACCCGATGACAAAGGGTTAACGTGTGAAGTTTGAGCGCCCATTGTCAAGTGAAACTTTGCAATTAAAAAGCCACCTTTTCATTGTATAATAGACTATGCCTCAGTATTATTTAACGTTTTTAGTAACGAATGAAATGTACACCACTGAACGCACACCAAACTATTCCGGCCAACCACCACAGTCGCTGAGCATGAACAGAGCGTGCTGATGCCTGACCTCAATCACTTCGTTAAATGTCAGGAACGCACTTCCGGTCCACAAGACAGCTTGAAAACGTGAAATACCTGACATCATATGGCGCGAACGACGAAGTCGCACAAAGTTGTGTTCGTGTTCGTCAAGTCCGGGGAGTTCTTCGTCAATTGTTTCTTGCCGAAACTGTTCATGCATGGGTACACATTCTCCCCCACTCCTTGGTACGGTCCCTGTCTGCCGATGTCTACTTCGGGTCTCGACGTAAGCTATCCTTGTGGGCAGTCGTCATCTGAGACACAATATGTTTCATGACACGCGCACAACTTGCAATTAATTGCTGTAATTAGCGTCATGTCCGGGCGGTTCTTTAGAGTGGGATCGTATTCATGGCTGTAGTCGTACCTGACTTCTTGCATGAGCACCCATCCTTCCCCTGGGCTTGGTACGGTTCCTGCCCGCTCTTGTCTGTTTCGGCTGTGTTGTGGCAACTCCTGCGCTTCCAGATGGTACTACACTATGCGTATCTGCTCTGTTTGCTTGAGGTCTTCTGACAGATAATAATAATAATAATAATAATAATAATAATAATAGTTTATTCATGCGCACACACCTTCCCTTGACATGCAAGCTCATGGCGTTTACAATCCAAAGAATCAACACTCATACTACCACTCAACACCACATTCCTACAAAACCTCACACACTACACACATAAACAAACAACCAAAACTAAGATCCAGTAGAACAAGTAAAACAAACTATACGATATACACAGCACTTGCAGGCGAGGTCAAGTAAGGCGAAGCAGCTTAGCGGGAAAGGCGGATCGGAAAAGGCGGGTCCTTAGAGCATTTTTGAACTGGGGCAGAGTGTCAGAATGACGGACTGAGAGAGGCAGACTATTCCAGGTTTCAAGTCCAATATAGGAGAAGGCACGCTGTCCTTGAGTTTTCTTATTACGGCTGGGGACCTTAAGCATTCTAGAGTCAGCGATGTACAAAATACAAGGTCGACGTTTCGAGTACTTCATCAGGACAACAACACAAAAAGGAGACAACACTTAACTGGCTCGGTGACCTGTGTGGGTAAGAGGAAATGAAACTGTGAGGTGTAAGGGGAGGGGGTGTGATGAGGTGTAAGGGGAGGGGGTATGATGAGGTGTAAGGGGAGGGGGGTATGATGAGGTGTAAGGAGAGGGGATATGATGACGTGTAAGGGGAGGGGGTATGATGAGGTGTAAGGGGAGGGGGGTATGATGAGGTGTAAGGAGAGGGGGTATGATGAGGTGTATGGGGAGGGGGTATGATGAGGTGAACGTATTTAACTTACGTGAGCGGGAACTCATGATAGCGCGTGGAGGCGGATGCATGAGTCAAATTTCGTGGGGGAGGGGCAGGCAGGTGAGGGATGAGGATTTAGCTCTTCAGGTTGAGGCCATGCGGATCTTTGGTGTCAAGGAGGGAGATGTAATAGTGTTTTGG
>JAWQFJ010007077.1:5000-17744 GCA_034096865.1 Theodoxus fluviatilis | reverse complement strand
CCATGGGAGCTGAGGGACCGAGAAATCCTGCCTCCGTCGACTTTCATCGTCCACCAACACCACCACGTCACTGTATCTTTGTACTTTTCCGTTGTGGCAAGACACAGGAAACGGACTAAATGCAATTTCTACCCACATCTACGGCCAGAGAGTTCTGCCGCATCGGAGAATTTGAAAACAGAGCCCGTGAAGTATTTTTTAAATCTTTAAACAGAACTTGATCTTCGTAATTTGGTAGTCGGTGTTGCTCAACAAACCTACGGTAAAGAGATCAACTGAATGTAATTATTTCGTAGCTGCACTTCGGAAGATAACCGTCGATCTGCACAAAAACCGATGTCTTATAGTGACCAGCTCGTTTCTGACAATTCTCAACTGCCTCGCGTTAAGCAACGTCAAAACCACGGCTCAGCTTCTACGCGGGTACACATCCCTTGACAGTCGTTGTGTGGTTTGTTTGAGGAGTTCCTGATAAGCCCAGTGCCCCCCTCCCCTCAGTCGCCCCTCTGGCTGCCTGGGGCCACCCATCGATAAATACTGGAGTAGGTCCCTGAAGCCTCGTTGCCAGGAGTTCCGGCTGATGAAGTGAGTATCGAAGGACTCGGTCCGTGTGTTCTGCACTACCAGACGTAACGTGACGTACATAGTTGAAAACAGAAACAGCGCTTACCTGCGCTAAAATTGGTGCCGTGAGCCGTAGCGACCGAAATTCCGTCTGAAGGGAGGGAAAGTTTGTCGTTTTAACCAGGTGATTAACACGACTACCAGTGCGTCTCTCTTTGTTACGTAGCCACCAGAACGATATTTATGCGGTCTTGTTGTTGTTGAGGTTTGGTGGGATTTTGTGTGTGTGGAGGGATTGTGTGTGTGTGTGTGTGTGTGTGTGTGTTTGCCTTTCGTGCCAAGGTAGTACATTTGAAACTTCTCATATACGCGCTGAGTTGTCTTTCCTTCAAGCAGTGACTATTCAACATTGACAACCTCTTCCAGTGTTAATTGATTTTCTTTTTTAAATCGGAATCTTCGTAATCACTTTATATTATTTGCAGATACTCGTTTACCTGTTTCAACTAACCTTGGGACCCTGGTATGTTCATTACATAGAGCGCACAAATATTCCGGCTCTCTCGTGGCTGAAATCGATAGCTACGGAAAGGCCTTATTGCGCTGGTACGATGGCAAACGTGGGGACACTTGCCTCGGGTGCTCCGCGTGTTGCTTGGTGTTGGATGTCGGTATCCTCGTCCAAGCGGATTACCTCAAGGTATGTTATCGTGGCACGTTGCGGTTCATCGTATTCCGCAGTGTCATCTCATCGTTCCGATCCGAGCATTCCAGTGTCAAGCCGTCAAGCCTGTGTTTGACTATAAGGTCAAATCGAAAAGGTGAATTCCCACTTGACCCTACAAGGATTCTCTTCCTGTTCAGAGAGTTTGGAGTTGAAGAAATGAGTTTGAACATGGAAGAAAAAAACTGCCGCGTTCAAAACAGACGACTCATTAGAGAAAAATACAAACTTTTAAAATCTCCTCTTCAAACTGAAGTATTCTAGAAAGACGGTTTCGTAGGCCGTATTTCGTATTGGTATGTTTACCAAATAAACAGCAGCATGTGCGCGAAAAGAGTAGTCATTAAGATCCACAAATTGCACAATGTAAAGAACAAGACACAATGATGAATTACATCTTCTCTGAGATATTAGCAACACCAACGAACAGAGGTATGTCTACTTTCGGATAACACCGGTAAAAACAAACACGAGCATTTCTATTTCTCGTTCGGAGGTGAATATGGTAATTTTCAATGACATTTTCCCCTTGGTCACAGGGGAAAAGCTGGACAGAACTTCCAATGAAAATCCCCGTAAAACGTCAAGCAAAGCTTTGTTGTCAATGTTGTGTGTTTGTTTGTTTGTTTGTTGTTTGCTTTACTTTTACGTGTAGTTACCGTTATTACTTGCTGTGGATCTACGTGTATTTCCATTCAAAATATAAAAGATGGCATTCTCATTACAGGTGTCTATTAATGAAAAGAGCTCTTTCGTTGCACTGTGAGGGCATCGCAAGTTACCAGAAGCGCCTGACCTGTGAAAGTCAATGCAAATTGCGTTCTTGTCGGAGCGCCAAGCTATGAAGCTGACATCACGTCATATAATACTTTGAAATCGATATTGCTGAGAGCATAATTAGTGTGTAGTACTAACATGATAATAATGATGTTTGTGTGTGCATGCGTTGATGGGTTTATGAATCTCTGTGAGTGGTTTTGTGCATGTCTCTCTCTCTCTGTGTCTCTCTCTCTGTCTCTCTCTCTCACTCTCTCTCACTCTCTCTCTCTCTCTCTCTCTCTCTCTCTCTCTCTGTGTGTGTGTGTGTGTGTGTGTGTGTGTATGTGTGTGTGTACAAGCATGCTTATGCTTGAATGTGTGAATGTAAAGAACTGTCCACACGCCAGGTGCCCTAGGTTATGCAAAGATTGATTTAATCAGAACTCAGTCTTGATGTGATTATATTTCATTGATAAATGTTTCATGGCGCAAAACCCACTAATTCATTAACTGATAAAATGTGAAGACATGTCTTTTAAAAATAAAAATATTGATAATTATGAAAGCACAGTTTCCTAGTGATGGTCACGCAGTACAAATTATTTCGTTTTAATGCGTGTATGGGCACGGCAGGCGGACAGGCATGCGCCCAAGTTTGACTGCATGAACATGCACGGTCTCACTCTATCGTGCATACAGGGTCTCCTGGGTAAAGATTTTAAAATGCAGGATTGGTTTTCAAGCACCCTGTCCTCAAACTGATTCCATTTAAGGTGGAAATGATGTCCGTAATGAAAAAAATGACAGAGGTTGGACGATTCTACCACGATGAAATAATATACAATATTTCAGTAAAACGTAAATGTGTATGAATACGATACTGAATAACATTTTGTCCGTAAAATACAAGGCAAATACACACCATTAGAAATGTCAACTAATAACACACATGTAATGCACGAATATGTATTTTGCAGTAAGTCCTGGTATTTGAAATTGCAATGTAAACAAAGATATGCAGGACATTAAGATGAAACCTAATTACACAATAAAATGCCACTCGAGATTTTTAAAGAGAAATCAATTTTCATTAAGAAAAAAACTCTTTCAACCAATTATGTATTTAAAAACAAAACAAGGAAAGGTTTGAAAGCTACAGATTTCTTATCTTTTTGTCAAAATGAAGGAAAACGTTTACATTAAGGTAGTGCATGGAAGATGAGACATTTTAATACTTTAAGACTTCGAGATAGAGAAAATTTCGTGGATGTGCAACAAATCATTAAGTAGCTTTTAAAATAAAAGATGGAGTGGGTAAAACTTTCCCTCCACTGCAAGCCAAACATCGGTAACGGGACCGCCCTCAAAGTTTGTACCTACACTCCCATTTCTAGCAAAAACGTAACACGCACACACTCAACAGTTCAATAATTACGGGATCAATAAAATCGCAGATGAAACTTTTTTGTTAAAAAAATTACCTGGCTGTCGAATATGAGCTGGCAGCGGAAAAGTCCGACAAGAGAAGTGGCGGTGGCGACAATGGCCGTGCTAGTTGGGGCTGCGGACGAAACTGGATCTGTTTGCTGCTGGGATGACTGACGGATGTTCCTCAATCCGCTTAACCCCCAGCACGCGGCCAGGGCTCCTGGCTGGCGTGATTGTCCATTGGCCCCGCAACCTGCACGGCAAACTGCCCTGAAGCCCTAGAAGTGCAGGACTAAGAGCAAGCAGCGCCAAAAGTCCGACCTTGCTCCGCTCTGCAGCATCGCACAGGAAGCAGCGAGGGAAAGCTTTTGGAGTGGACGACAAAGCGCAAGCAGTGCAAAGAGGCACGTCTTGCTTGGGTGCATCACATGCAACACGGCCTCGACTAGCGCCAGGAGTAAAGGGTGGACAAAGCTGTGCGAAGAGGTTGAAATTGCCCGGTTGCTTCTCACGGGCAACGGCACCGATAGGCGTAGGGAGGAAGAGGTATTAAAACATTATTGTTAAAGCAGGTGTCACCCTATTCCTCGTCACTGTCCTGTAGGGTCTATCCATAAAGCGCAAAAGCAATCCTTGCTTTGATGCGCCCGTATAATGAGCACGGCCAACTTCCCTGGCAAGCTTTGCGTGTGCCTGACTGCCTAACTGCCTGACTGCCTGACTGCCTGACTGCCTGACTGCCTGACTGCCTGACTGCCTGACTGCCCGACTGCCCAAATGCCCGACTGCCCGACTGCCTGACTGCCTGACTGCCTGACTGCCTAACTACCCGACTGCCCGACTGCCCGACTGCCTGACTGCCTAACTACCCGACTGCCCTACTGCCCGACGGCCCGACTGCCCGACTGCCTGACTGTCTGACTGACTGGCTGGCTGGCTGACTGGCAGGCTGGTTGGGTGGTTGGCTGGCTAACTGACTGACTGACCGACTAATGGCTTTATTAAAGCTCACGACCCATCTTACATAAAAGGCCCAGGTATAATCAAGCAATGTGATGCAGATAGAAAATGACGTTTTGGTCGTCTGCAAATTGCAATTAATGTAAATCTTTTTTCTTCATCATCTTACGACAGAATGTAGTCTGTTATGCGAAAAACGCACAGTATGGCACGCTGCATTTGAATTAACCTTAAGTTTACATTTTAAACTTTGCCGTCTTTATAAACCCCGTTGACAATGAACAGCAATACTCAATAGTGCATGTATGAATAAACATTATCATCTGGAGATTTTCCTGGGGGATTTTTCTGCGAAGATTAAAAGCATAAAATATATACTTGGCAACATATCGGTGTTTAGTTACATCACATCCATTGATCGAATACCTTATCTGGGCATAATTTACTCTCTGTAAATGATCTGAAATATAATTGAGCTTCAGATCAACGAATTATGATAAGTGGATTAAAATCTACTTTTGTCTTCACATTCTGTGCAGAGTGGACAGGCTTTCCCCGAGTTTTGCTCATTCTTTTGGTTTGCTTTAAGGGCGTTGTTTCTTAAACGAAAGCGTACAAATGTATCACTTGACTTCTTTATATTCACACTGTTCAGATATACAATGTATTTCGAACTCCACCTTTCATTTAAAGAATATATTGATACAGTGCGCACGCTGATCATTTTCATAAAGCTCCATGCCTAATGTTCGTTGGTAGTAGTCAAGTAGTCTTTATCTCAACGCCCTGATAAAGTCTCTCTCATTGTTGGTTCCACCGTTGGTCTACACATATACATACCCAAGTTTCGATCGGCATTGCTGGACTGATCGTACCCTGTTTATCTTCATCGAAGCACTTCCTTTCATCAGCAAGGCTTAGGGGCAAGTTGTGTGTGGTGATCAAGACAGTTCGTCCACAACAAATGCTTGGGCAGTGATACCGGACCTTGAACACATGCTGGAGTGACAAGAGACGCAAGCGAAGATGGCCAGCCACCCTGTTTTTTCCTCAACATCTAAAATCCATCTGACAAAGAAACAGAAATGGAGGACAGAGGGAATTGGCGCAACAAGAGGAATGAAGGGCAAAATGCAAACAGCACCACAACAGCGGTCTTTTCCCAGATGTATTTCATAGAAAATAGTTTTTTTCGATCTCAGCCTGTTGGTAAAACCCCGAGTAATATAAAGAAACCCACGTTGAATAGAGCACTGCCTTGAAATCAAGCCATGAAAATAAAAAAACTAACAGTGAAAAAGGAGTACACTGTCCCATTCTTTGCTCGAAGTAAACAACAACAGTAACAACTACGATGCCAACATATTAGCTCGGAAGTGTTTACAGTAAATGGTTAAATTCTGCAACGGCTATAAAGCTATAAAGCTATCATGTTCTGATACTCATCATGTTCTCATATTTTAAGATACACACGTATGCATGCACTCATTCACTCACACTGAAGCTCAAATGCACACCCACGGACGACAATGCATGCCCGCACTAGTAGTACAGGCAATGAAAAGAAGCAGGAGATGGAGGGAGTGCCTCCAATTGCGTGACAGTTCTCCTCGCCTGACTGGCTGCCTTGAGCAGTGCCCGCGTTGAGCCGAGTGGCTTCTCTGAGCCTCGCGCTCTCGACAGGGAGCCTCATTCCTCCCCACTCCTCGCCGATTTTAGCAGCATGCTCCTGGACAGCCCTCGCTTAAGTTTTTGTCCTTAACCTAATCGATCGACTCTTTTTCAAATTATAGATTCTACCTTCCTTTTCTTCCCGCATCTAACCCTTCCTTCTCCCTGTGTGTGAAAATACCTTTACTTTTTTGTCCAATTTTCTCCCAGCGGATCTCCCGAATTTTCCAGCTCTGCCAACTATTCATTTTTTCCCCCTTTTGCCAAATCATCCACCCACGTTTCTCCTTTCCCATCCCCACCCCCAACCTTACATTACCCCTGTGTCACTCCCTTCCCTCTTTCCCTTTTCTTCCATGCCCCACCTCCGCCTCAACCAAACGCTTTTGCCTGTTCATCGCCAACTCCGTTTTCTCTTTCCGCCCCCCCCCCCCCCCGTCACACAGGTCGAGTTGACACAGAGACCTTGCAAGTTCATTTCCTAGGGCCAGACTGCCAAGTAGAGGAAGCACTGTCTGAAACAGGAGACGGTTCCAATTCCTGAGAATGCCGTGCCGGTCTGAACTCTTGGCCGCTGCCTGATCTTCGCCTGTCCTCCCAGACGGTGGTTGCAGTGCAAAGCCAGACTGCTTGGACAACTCAGAGACACGTAAAATCTCACCAAGCGTAAAGCTAAGCTAAGATGGCAGCATTTACTTTTGGCGATAGCGTCGATGATATTGTGATGATACTGGACTTGACGCTTCATTTCCATAGATACTGTCGAGTCTTGGTGTTCGTGCAGTCACGCTACCGTCACAAAGACAACATGACAATGATCGGCGTCAAACCGCTTCGTGAGGCACGGCTTAATACACTGTAAGAGACATTAATAATGACTGAAAACAGTGTATCATAACGTACATTACATACTCTTAAGATTGTCATTTTCGACCAAGTTGCTGGCACGTCATGTTTAGTAGTAATTGGTTATACGTACAACATGAATATGCCGTACTGTAACTTCATACCATCCAGGGTGTATTCGTGGATATCGTGGGAACATGCTTCAAATGGACTATCACTGTGTCATCACGCGTGCGTAAGCCAGCGGTGGGTTGATTAAGTTCTCAGACGTGGTCGAAGCGCTCTGCATTACCATTCCACTGATGCCTCCTCCAAACATTGCTCTGCGTGTCCTTTGCTTGCCTGTCTGGAATCGATACCACAATCAGACTTTGGGGGAGTCCCCTTTTTCTTTCTCCCCCCCCCCTTCCCCCCGTGCTTTTCGGCAATCAACCTAACCTCGCCAGACGCCCAGACAGCGGATCGCCCGATTTCCAGAGGTCTAATCATGATGCACTGAATACATAACGGTACAGGTGAAGGTGCTCCTTTACCTATTGCAACTTTTCCGCCCATTGGTGGATACTCAGATCGCACACATGGGGCTACTCTTTATTCTCCACTCCAGCACAGTCTCAACTTCCTGGGGAGCATGCAGCCAGGCTGTGGATGAACGCGCCGAAGAGAGCTTTCACATATTTCCAGCTCTGTCCTCAGAGGTACCCGTGTTACTCCTGGATTCGAAGAAGCATTGGGAGTAAGGCCGCACCCACTAGCCACAAGCGACGGCAGGTCGAGCGCGCTAACCGCTCGGCCACAGTTTCGTCAAAGACGGAAATAACGACTTGTCATGGGCGGGAGAGCGACAAAGGAGACCAGTACTGAATGTCACGTAAAGCAACGTAACATTCATACTTCCCTCAGCAGCTGGGACCCCCGGCTGCTTGGGCTTTTGGGGCCTGCTCCAGTAGCCCGACCGGGGGCGGATTTAAGAAGCCAAAGAGGCTACCTGGGAACATCGGGTCAGGGACGTATATTGATGACCTGACCCTGCGTCCAAACACCCCTGGAGGATCGCCCCCGATCCACGCGCAACAGTAGTAGACAGCGGACGATCGCTCTGCGTGTGGCGATTACGAACAGAGTTTGCAAGCTCAGCCGTAAACCGTGAAAAATGACCCAGTGCGGTGTCCTTTCGAGCAACTTCCACACAGCACAAGCCATCACCTGTTCTGTGACGAGAGTTCCAAGTGGATCGCATTGCAAGGCAGAACCAACCACTGCATTCGTCATGCCTTTGCTTGGAGTGGCAAGAAACTCCCAACGGAGCGAGGCAACAGACGGTCTTCTGAGGAAGAGTCCCCGTCAACAAGTGCTTCGGCTCTGTACACTTCTAACATTCTCAGTGGGGAGGGCCACACCACACTTAGTTATACATGTAGTTCCAGTCGCGCGTCTGCTGCCTTCATCTCTTTGCACAATAGCACGGCACTTAACACTCTTTCATTCATTAGAAAGTAATTGACAGGGGTGTCCACGTCATGTCTGGAAATAACTTGTACAGAAACGGTTCTTTCCTTATCCATTGCATTGACATGAGCTCACCAGTTTCCTTGGCCTGATTCGAGTCATGAGATTCTCGTTGCGAAATGTCCTAGTGAGAAAACATAAAACTAGCGCCATCAATTGAAAGTTTTCGATTATTTTGTCAGAACTATTTTCTTCGTACATCTCCGATGGAAACACGGGACTGCATTTTTTATATTACTTTCCTTGATTGCATTCCAAGAGATGATGATATCGAATACACCTTTCGCAATGTCCTTCGTGCAGGCCCTATCGCGGTATGTTTACCCTGCCACAGCATGGTTAGAGGCATCAGCAAGTTCATTTCACGACAATGATTATGGTAGTAAACTGAAACAAGATGTGTTAGTCAGCACTGCTCTGGTAGTAAGTCGACATTTGATACAGGTAGGTCATATCTGATATCGAATAGGTTCTATGATGAAAAAATGCAGCACTTTTTGCACTTTGACATATTCCACTATGTGATCATGTGACGAGTTTTCAACTTTCTTTCTTTCAAAGCATTTTCATGTGATAACTGAGATCTGGTTAAAAGGAAAAATGACAGGATGGTCTAATATTTTGCTTTTTCAATCTGACTTCATACTGGTGTCGAACGAGTTGACACTTGAAGGCAACCTCTCCATGCAACTGCATTTTTCTTGTGGCATGAATGTCCGTCTTAAGATCGAAAAGTCTGTGACCCCTCTCACCACAGAGTTGAAGTAGAGAAACGGATCCCTACAAGTATATGTACATTTCATAAGCAGGTATGATATTCTCCGAGTGCGGCAGTCACTTGACTAACGTCAAGCCTAGTACGGACCAACGGACAGGTTGTCCATGGGTATCACATTCACAATGTCCTTTGCACCGGTGGTCAAGTATGTGCATAAATGAACTGAAGGGGGAAATATAAGCACCCATTCTCCGTGAGACTTCTGCATGATGTGCACGCCATGCTCTTCCTAGCTGAGTGGGTGGGAATGCATCAAAGGCTTGCCTACCTTAGGAGCGGCTCTCTTCCTCGTTATGACTCACCATTATCTATGGAGGCATCACGCATCGAGCAAGCTGCTGTCAAACAACGAGCCCTGGATGGTGCGAAATCACATAAGCTTCCTGATTGATGGAGATGAGAGTTAATATACAGTCTCACCGCCAATTTGTCCTTTTAAAATCCTTTCGACATGTCAGGCAGTCTCTCATTGCTTGTTTTTCTGCCTGCCTGCCTGCCTGCTTTCTTGCCTGCCTACCTGCGGGCAGGCCTGCCTGTTTGCATATGTGCCTGCATGTCTGCCTGCCTGCATGTTTGCCTGCCTGTTTGCCTGCCTGCCTGCCTGCCTACCTGCCTGCCTGCCTCCCGGCAGGCCTGCCTGTTTGCCTGCCTGTTTGCATATGTGCCTGCATGTCTGCCTGCCTGCATGTTTGCCTGCCTGTTTGCCTGCCTGCCTGCCTGCCTACCTGCCTGCCTGCCTCCCGGCAGGCCTGCCTGTTTGCCTGCCTATTTGCATATGTGCCTGCATGTCTGCCTGCCTGCCTGTTTGTCTGCTGTTTGTTTGCCTGCCTGTTTGCCTGCCTGCCTGCCTGCCTACCTGCCTGCCTGCCTCCCGGCAGGCCTGCCTGTTTGCCTGCCTATTTGCATATGTGCCTGCATGTCTGCCTGCCCGCCTAACCAACGATATGATAACACAATTCCGTACTTTTCGGAGAAGTACTCAACTAAATACTGCATCGACAACAAGAAATCGGACACTTATGTTTTGTACATATTGCTCGACTTAACATTGTGAAAGAGTGTGACTTTGATATATGATGTAGACTGTTGCTGGGGCCTGCATATCAATATTTTATTTAGATCCATGGTAGGAGTACGTGTGGGTGTATCTCGTTTTTTCTTTTGATTCTGATAATCCGGAAGTGGTGTGCGTCCTAAACACACTGCAGAGCGTTTTAATGGCAGATGTGATCCATAGGTAAGGTCACTTTCAAGCCCTTTAAACAACGCTTTCCAAGAAACATGGGTTCCCTCCTCAAAATGTGATTTCTGTACATTCCACCTTCTTTGTCACAGAGTTCCTTGCTCCGATGTGTATATTTGAACTGGGATTTGTTTACTTTCAGACGTTCCCATTCACGCCTGCAGGAGAAGTCATAGCAAAGGCCATAAAGAGGCATTTTCCGTATTCTGTCATTTCACATCACATTTTATCACGATGATATCATCAACGATTTTGCCTATGGACCTCATGTTGTCAGTATAGGAACTATTGTTTAAGGAGTACTTGAAGAATTGCCATAACTTCATGTTATCCGAGTTGATCAAACTTGCAGTGTTTCTAAAAGTGTAAGATGTCGTTCGATTGCTACTCTGTTTGGTAAAGTGGTATAAGTTCAGTAAGATGTGCGCTGCGCTTTGACAGTGTCTCAGAGCACACCGCACTATCAAGCAAGTGTCGCGTAATAAACACGCAGTCAAGCTAGTGAGGTGACAATGTCTCAGAGCACAACGCTCTATCAAGCAAGTGTCGCGTAATAAACACGCAGTCAAGCTAGTGAGGTGACAATGTCTTAGAGCACACCGCTCTATCAAGTAAGTGTCGCGTAATAAACACGCAGTCAAGCTAGTGAGGTGACAATGTCTCAGAGCACAACGCTCTATCAAGCAAGTGTCGCGTAATAAACACGCAGTCAAGCTAGTGAGGTGACAGTGTCTCAGAGCACACCGCACTATCAAGCAAGTGTCGCGAAATAAACACGCAGTCAAGCTAGTGAGGTGATTCGTCAGATACCGCTCTCTTCTCTTGAGTGCAACGATACGTGTGTATGTATGTATGTATGTATGTGTGTGTGTATGTATGTATGTATGTATGTATGTATGTATGTATGTATGTATGTATGTATGTATGTATGTGTGTTTGTGTGTTTGTGTGTGTGTGTGTGTGTGTCTCTCTCTCTCTCTCTCTCTCTCTCTCTCTCTCTCTCTGTATGTGTGTGTTTGTCACTGTGTGTGTATGCGTGTGTGTATATGTGTCTGTGTGTCTGTCACTTTTTGTGTATGTGTGTGTGTGTGTGTGTGTGTGTGTGTGTGTGTGTGTGTGTGTGTGTGTGTGTGTGTGAATATGTGTCTGTGTTTGCGCGCGCCCGTGTTTCTGTCAGGTCCAGCCAAAATCATTTTGGTAGAGCTTTCAATGCTATTCGATGGCGCATGTTTTAGAGCCACCTGAAAATGAATCTTCCCACTCCAGGTCAATGTCCCGATGTGACCCCACTGTCAGAACGTCCTGGCCTACATCAGGAACTTTGACGTAGAGCTCGTGCTGAGGAGGGCAAGGGTCAGTGTGTCTTTCTCAGATTCTTTACAAAGGGGCGAGAGTCTCCGAGCTGTGGGTTCAAGAAAGGTTATTGAGATGGGATGTTTTGTCCCATCGTGAAAGATTTTATCCTCAGAACGTGTTTTTAGAGCCTCAAGAAAAGATGCGGGGTGCCAGACCAAATCTCGATCCTCTGCGTCGCACACAAAACACAGCCTTATCCGGGCCACGTCCCGTAGCGATAAATCATAGATGGACGGCAAGGGAGATTATGTACCTCCCAATGCGAGACCAAAAAAAGTTACATGAAAGGTGCAGATGGAAACTGTTATTGCCCCTGCACGGGAAGACGGGACACATAACGTCAAATTGACGCAGTTGGCGGGTTCCTGTCGGACAGAGACATATGGAGGCGTCTTACCCACGTCGCGTGACCGAATTTGGACTTTCCCCCTTTTTCCAGTGTGAAGACCTCCTCACGCGTGGCAAGTTGTGTCGAAAGGAGTCAGCATGTTTTCGTGTCTTGTGAAATAGCTAAATGAGAACTGAGGGTGGGTGATGGGGTGAGGGGTGGGGGGGGTGGGGGTGGGGGGAATTAAAAACCAAACCACAGCCGAGTGCTTCGGTCGGAAAATGAACCAGAGGCATTCGCCTGTCAGTCAACAACGATACCCACTAGGCCATTTAGTGTGTTGATAGAGGTTTTTCTATTTCCCCCCCGAAACATCGTGTTCGTAGTGGTTGTGATATTCCTTTCGATTTACAACTGCCCAACCAACCAGTTCACCATAAACAACACGAGAAAAAAGTGGTATATGGTGTGAAATCGCATCCTAGGTCTGTTATCAACTCTTCTCTCTTCCCAGTCGTTCAACATGGGCGGTGTTTGATTTTATTTGAACTCGATCCCGTCAGCTGTGCACCTTGTGA
>JAWQFJ010007076.1:35000-36463 GCA_034096865.1 Theodoxus fluviatilis | reverse complement strand
CCTCCTCCTCCTCCTCCTCCTCCTCCTCCCCTCCTCCTCCTCCTCCTCCTCCTCCTCCTCCTCCTCCTCCTCCCGCTCCTCCCCCTCCCTTCTCCTCCTCCTCGCTCTCCCTCTCCCTCCTCCTCCTCCTCCTCCTCCCTCCGTCCTCCTGCTCCTCCTCCTCCTCTTACTCCTCCTCCACCTCCTCCTCCTCCCCCTCCCTCCTCCTCCCACTCCCCTCCCTCTATCTCCCTCCCTCTCCCTCTCCCTCTCCTCCCCTCCCCTCTCCCTCCCTCCTCCCCCTCCTCTTACCTCCTCCTCCTCCTCCTCCTCCTCCTCCTCCTCCTTCTCCTCCCCCTCCTCCTCGCCCTCCCCCTCCTCCCCCTCCCTCTCCCACTTTCCCTTCCACTCCATCTCCCTCCCTCTCCCTCTCCATCTCCCTCCCTCCTCCTCCTCCTCCTCCTCCTCCTCCTCCTCCTCCTCCTCCTCCTCCTCCTCCTCCTCCTCCTCCTCCTCTTACTCCTCCTCCTCCTCCTCTACTCCTCCTCCTCCTCTACTCCTCCTCCTCCTCTACTCCTCCTCCTCCTCTTACTCCTCCTCCTCCTCCTCTTACTCCTCTTACTCATCCTCCTCCTCCTCCTCCTCCCCCTCCTTATCCTCCTCCTTCTCCTCCTCTCCTCCTCCTCTTCCTCCTCCTCCTCCTCCTCCTCCTCCTCCTCCTCCTCCTCCTCCTCCTCCTCCTCCTCCTCCTTCTCCTCTCCTCCTCTTCCTCCTCCTCCTCCTCCTCCTCCTCTTACTCATCCTCCTCCTCCTCTTACTCATCCTCCTCCTCCTCCTCCTCCTCTTACTCATCCTCCTCCTCTTCTTACTCATTCTCGTCTTCTTCTTACTCCTCTTCTTTTTCTTACTCCTCCTCCTGCTGCTGCTTGTCGTGTCTTGCATACCTTTTGCTGCCGCAGTCTGCTGCTTGTTTTTGTTGCTGCCGCTTGTAATAATATCATGTCAGTATTAGCCACTGTACTACGTGTTTTTGTTCTACCAATAGTGTTATTGTGATAATTCTACTCAAAGCGTGCTGCTGCTGCTGCTGCTGCTGCTGCTGTGCCACCGTACCACAAGACACGTAATGATCAAACACTAAGAAAATCGCAGACTATTCAGGCGGAGCTGTCGGTGCTTTTCGAAATTTACGACTGCACGTAATAGTTCCTAATCCGGAGTCTTGATGAGTCTGGTTGCTGTGTGTTTGAGCGGCGCCCCAGCCTGGAGACAGGCACCACGCATGAAGTATTCATTGGCAGGAGTACTGGGGCACCGCTGGATGGGACAGTCTGGGACCTCAATTTTATCAATTCATCGATCCCTCAAAGTTTGATGAGCAGACACCGGGACCCAATGAGCCGGCACGAGGAGTTCATCTGGGGACATGCGGGAGAGAGGCACCAAGGGTCAGCTGGGGACGAGCGGGGGAAAGACTGGAGCAC
>JAWQFJ010007076.1:20000-25000 GCA_034096865.1 Theodoxus fluviatilis | reverse complement strand
AGAGTTATGAACTGTAAGCTTCCCCTGATCGACTGCTTTTGAATGCGCAGTTGTATTCAGCTGTGAGTCTTCAAAGTATTAATGAGTCCGAACACTAACACACCCTCATATTACATGGTGAACCACATATTTACACAGAAAACAATGGACACGCCCCCGAACATGATGATGTTGACCACTGAGAATCTGAAATAACTGTCAACACATTCTTTCTGAAAGTGGGAACGACGTTATATATTAAAATACTACATGATAAGGTCTTTTTCTCAGAACGTCCAAAAGCAAACGAGGTTAATTTAGTAACAGCGGACAAAATATAACCATCACTGAGCTCGGGAATAACAAGCCACTCAAGTTCACAGAAGGGGGAGGTCGGCGGAATCGCTTTCTGCACAAAGCAGCCTGGTTATGAACAACTTTGCATCCTAATGACGAGGGCAGTATTCCGCTCACAGTTCCCCCTCGCTCCGTCTCACACCTGGCTGGGCCCAGAGACCCGGGGAACAGGGTCCGTCCTCTTTTGGAAATGCAGGTCACGACTCAGGTGTGGGAATCCTGTGAAGGCACGCAGCCGGCCACAGAGATTCAGCACCGCCATTGTGCTCGACTGGAACATCCCTCCATTCACCCTGTGATTCACCATCGTGTTGTCCATTTGCTATATGCTGAGCATTCGGTCGTACCCCAGAAAGAAAAGGAGAAGGGGGGGAGGGGGGGAGAGGGGAGGAGGAGGGGGGGGGGGGAGGAAAGAGGAGGAGGAAAGGGGAGGAGGATGGGGAGAGGAGGATGGGGGGAGAGGGAGGGGGGGGGGGAGGAGATGGGGAGGAGGAGGAGGAGGAAATGGACGAAGAGGAGGAGGAGGAGGAGGAGGAGGAGGAGGAGGAGGAGGAGGAGGAGGAGGAGGAGGAGGAGGAGGAGGAGGAGGAGGAGGAGGAGGAGGAGGAGGAGGAAATGGACGAGGAGGAGGAGGAGGAGGAGGAGCAGGAGGAGGAGCAGGAGGAGGAGCAGGAGGAGGAGGACGAAAAGCAGAGTATCAAGAAAAAGAATGGAGATAAGGAAGTAGGAGAATGGGGGAGGAGGAAGGAATGAGGAAAGAATGAAAGAGAGAAGAATGACGGAAAGAAAGAAAGGAAAGAAAGAGCGACGGAAGGAAAAAAGACAGAACATCACACACACACACACACACACACACACACACACACACACACACACACACACACACACACACACAAACACACAAACTCAATTTTGAGAAGTTTTTTAATACTCAGGATTCTCATTATTGTTGTTTTTAACCGTGCTGTTGCATGTGTCAGACATGGATTAGGAGTGAATGTCAAGGAAACGTTAAAAACATCAAGTTACGATTAGAACTTGTCTTTTTCTCTTCGCAGAGGTAAATTTAAATTGTTCCCATAAAAATCAGTTAAAACAACTTAATATTAAAATTCAAGTTTTTGCACAATAAAAATGCACATTTCTGACAATAATGTATCTGGTCTTGCCTTCAGTACCGTACACGGGCCTTGCTTTATCGGCCAATACCCTTATATGAGGTTTGGAATTCGTCAGAAGCCCAGTGGCCCGGCTGGACTTTGTCGCATGCAAGAGAAGTCATCTGCTGAAAACGTCGACGTCGCGTTGGAGAAGAGGAGGAGAGGAGGAAGAGGTGGGGGGGGGGGGGGGGGGGGGGGGGGGGGGAGGGGCGTAGCACGCTTTTCATGAACAACGCACGAGCGAACGTGCAACATGGCTGTCGGGCGCCAGCCCGTCTGCCCTCATTTCCGCCCTGTGACGCCCGCCTTCGTCGGAGTGACCTCCCCTGATCGATCAACCACCCTGTGGCAAATGCAGCGTCTCCTTTCCGCCATCTTGACCTGCGACGCCGCCTGGCGACAGGACGAGGCATTACCTGGCGGTAGTTCAGTGTGGACACGTGAGAAACTGCAATGGTGGGGAATGCGTATGCTGTTACTGATTATCTCGGCACGTCTGACGTCATCCCTGGGAAACATTTGGTCCGGTTTTTTCCCTCTGCCCCAGCAATAGTTGAGCAAAGAATATACTTATTGTAACTAGTGAATGTGAAAACTTATCTGCCTTTAGATCCTGCTTTGTGGAATTTGTTGCCTTGTCATCATACTTTTCATGGTGCGGAGAAGTTTGCATATATTCTCATAATCGTTGACTTCCGTCCCTCTGAATAGAATACATGTGGTACTTTGTGAGGAATCACGTTGCTGTATTTTTGTCACCTTGCAATACTATATGATGGCTTGAGAATGTGCATGTATGTGATGATGATGAAATAGTGTGTGTTTTCTTGACATAAAGAATCACCAAAGAATCAATGATTAATTCTAGAGCGTTTATCTTTGCTCAAATACCATAGTGCACAAATGATTCACATTTGATTCTGCACCTTATTGCATTACAAAAGTTATAGAACTCAAACATCTGCGATGAACTCTCAAACATCGAGTGCATACACCCCCCACCCCCCTCCCCTAATATACACAAATACTTATACAACTAATGCGTCACGATTTGTTTGAAATAGCCTGTCGGTGATGATCTGCTTACAACCCTGCGATTTCAAGGCATCCCCTAAGGTGTAAAGTTCTTGCAGCCTGCGTCTGAAGGGAGGTCATCACTGTTGGTCTTAGACTCTCGCCACCTGAGCAGCACGCCTCAGGTTCGCGGGCAATTTCTCTTGCAGCTGTCGACCACGCTTCGATCACTCTTAGAACGGTGTCAGACCAATGGCCAGCCGCTGTGCTCCCCGTGCTCTGACGAGCGTCTCAGGACGCAGACGTCGATAGCTGAGGCTGATGTGAATCAGCAAGTGCGGAAATATCGCCAGAAGAAGTGTAATACGTGTCATTAGTCCCAACAATGGCGAGCCTGCAGGGCCGTGGAGAATCTTAATAAGGTGGAGCACAGCTCCTTGGCGAGCTCCCGTCAATAGGCTTTCTACTTCATAAGTCCCGGCGCAATTTAATTGCCGATGCTTGTAGCTCGCTGGGCTTGTTTGGGGCACAGCGAACCTGGGGTGGACGTGTCAATATTTTATTAAGTATGTCTCGCGACCCGGACCGCTTCCAAGTCGGTCAAAAGGAGTTGAGATTATGGATTTTCCCCTATCAATCTACTCCATGCGTGCCATTGTTGCCGATGAAATCTCGGGGCATCGATGCGGCAGGGGCAGGTAACTCCATTCTCTCTTATGTGCGAGTGACGTCACCTGCGTTGTGGTGGCTGTTGTTGCTCGAAGACGGGTCTGGATTGAGAGCGTGATGGTGCGAATGCGAGCACTAGCCAGCCACGCTCAGCGTGTTGATTTCAAATCAAAAGACCTCTTGCATGCATGACAACGCGCTACCGTCCGTCAGTGTCTGAAAAGAGCCAGTTCCATTTCACACTGCAGTGAGAAGATTCCAGAAGAGCCATTGCCAATGACAGAGAAAGTGAGAGGATAAACTATGCTGACTCGGTCTCTTTCACTTCATTTTTTCAGTCGAAAGGATAGAAAGAAAAAGCCCAAATACACCCCCCCCCCCCACACACACACACACACAAACGCACGCACACACACACAAATACACACACACGCACGCACACACACACGCACGCACGCACACACACACGCACGCACGCACACACACACACACGGAGAGAGAGAGAGATAGAGAGAGAGAGAGAGAGAGAGAGAGAGAGAGCGAGAGAGAGCGAGAGAGAGAGAAAGAGAGAGAGAGATGATTGCCGAGAATGGTTGTTATTGTGACCATAGTTTTGTCGACAACTATCCTTCACGAGGTCTCACCCTCTACCTGGAGAGATCTTGATATGGCGGTGTTATCCGACACTTTGGTTCAATACAGTCTGAGACAGATAGAACAACTTTCATTCGTCGCACATCGAGTCTTGGGAATCAAACGACACGATGCGGAAAACCTGCACTTCTCATTCGACGGCAAAGCTGAGCCAGAGAGAAGTTGAACTGAGCCCGTGCTTCAGCTGACTCGCTCCAAACAATGCTCAGACGACAGCACCGTGCCGGAACCCCATGCAGACTCCTGCACCAGAAGCGCGCCAGGATCCACGCTCCCACTCAGCCATGCATGCCTGCAGCCGGATTGAGGTCCCTGATGATGAAGAACGCATGAGATGGGCCCTCCGGGGCGCGCTGCAGAGATCGATGATGCGATAGCCTGGATGATTGATCTCGATACCCTCCGGCCGTGCTGAAACACAGTCCCGAGTTGTTTTGTCTGAGACATCGATCGCTATGGCATCGAAGAAAGCCTTCAATTGCAACCTTCATCAAGGCCGAAACCACAAGTCGACGTTTGCACCGCCCATCGTGTTTTGCTTTTTAAATGTTACTGCCAAAAAATTCACAACGACACAATCAGTTCACAACAATACATGATCAAATTAACATTTATGTATATACCGTAAAACGAGAACATTTCGTGTACAGAGGATGATATCCTTAATTTTTCTATGTATAATGACGTGAGGATGATAACTCAAATGCAGGTACAACTGCTGGAACTAACAATATACAACACTAAGTATCTATCGCACAAGACCGAATGAGGGATAGAAGGCTTGGAAGTGAGATACTCGTACAACAACCAGATCGTAACAGAAAGCCGACGTGAGGAGCAAGGCCATTCTTAGTCATTCGTTGTTCGATTTTCGATGTTAAAGTGGACCATTTATGCAACATTTCAAAAGAAACATGACATGCATATACGGTATATCGTTGCACGTCATGTGTCCCGGATTGAATTGATGCAGAAACTAAATCATTCATCAATAAACGCTTGTTATGAAAACATTTGACAACACCTGAAATTTTAGTTATGTTCATTTGTGTGAAAGTTTATCTTTAAAAAATTTCAACTAGTGGTTTTTTAAACGCAATTTATGAAGAAATGTGTACAGTTTTATAGTCGATGAAACTGATAAAAGCATTTTTGTTCCAATAAGAT
>JAWQFJ010007076.1:15000-17500 GCA_034096865.1 Theodoxus fluviatilis | reverse complement strand
ATCTGTTAGTTGGCAATTTGCAACCAATATTTGACGGCTCTGATAGTAGTATTGATGTACAAGAGGTATCTCCCCACCTCACCATAGATCAAACAATTTGGTGTTCTAGTATCAAGGCTCATGAAGCGTTTGCAAGCAAATAAGAGTGGTTTCTCAATTGCTTCATGTCGACCAATACCCCAGAGTTCGGCACCTTATATTAAGACGGGAAGTATTTGAGCGTCACACAAGCGAAAAAATACAATGGCATTCAAATTTCGAACACGACGCATTACATGCATGAGAGATACAACTCTTTGTTTGGCTTTTATATTTTGGTTTTCTAGGGTTACACGCGCGCGCGAGAGAGAGAGAGAGAGCGAGAGAGAGAGAGAGAGAGAGAGAGAGAGAGAGAGAGAGAGAGAGAGAGACAGAGACAGAGAGAGAGAGAGAGAGAGAGACAGAGAGACAGAGAGACAGAGAGATAGAGAGACAGAGAGACAGAGAGGCAGAGAGAGACAGAGAGAGAGACAGAGAGAGAGAGAGACAGAGAGAGAGAAAACAACAAAGACACAAGGATACAACAAACACGCATGCGTGTAATAATGTAAATGCGCACGTAAACACGCATAATTTCACGCGCACTTGCAAATGACGGCACGTGTTTGCACACACACGCGTGCACACGCACGCAAAGACAAACATCCATTTGGTAGAAAGATGCAGACACAACGACTAATGTGAACAATGTATGCATATTAACAAGCATACGAAAATTATACAGGCTAGTAAAGAGTGCATTCATGATAAAGTCGAAAACACACACACATTTCGTCAAGAAGGAAACATTAAAGCGTCAAGCATAATCAATTATCTCTTGCTCAAGTAATGTGCGAAAAACTGACACCAAGATTATTTATGTCCCAGCTGAAACGTTAATACTAGTGTATCGATAATCAGGGGAAATTTGGTTAGCAACCCTTGACAAACATGCTGGGCCTAACAAGCATAAATTTTAGCCATAATCGCAGCTGTTTAAAAAAAGCAAACTAGAATGAAAGAAAAGGCCAGACTTTCCTCATCAACTCGAAATGTTCCAGTTGAACCCCTCCCTCTCTCTCTCTCTGTCTCTCTCTGTCTCTCTCTCTCTCTCTCTCTCTCTCTCTCTGTCTCTCTCTCTCTGTCTCTCTCTCTCTCTCTCTCTCTCTGTCTCTCTCTCTCTCTCTCTCTCTCTCTCTCTCTCTGTCTCTCTCTCTCTGTCTCTTCCTCTCTCTCTCTGTCTCTCTCTGTCTCTCTCTCTCTCTCTGTCTCTCTCTCTCTCTCTATCTCTCTCTCTCTCACTCGACCTATAACAAGCGTTCTGTCGTAATCACGGGATCAATCACAAAACAGACTTTTCTCATCTGGCGCTGCTGGAATGGACTTGGAATTGCAGCAAATCTGAGAACGCAGCTTCCTGGCATCTACCACGACGGCATTGACAAACAGAAGAACAGGAAAAGGACCCAAGCCAATCCCAGTGGTTATTTTCCTATAGTCAGCAAAATCAGACGTGAATGATTAGCACTTGCGAGCAGAGACAGATACTGCACAGAATTGTCAGGTGTGCATGTATAACTGCCATCAAGAGATGTTATAATTGCGCAGAAACACTTCGAAAGGGTGTGAAGTTCTTTGCAGTTGCCTAACCCACCAAATTCGATCAACGCCTCTGTTCCACCGGAGGATCTTTTCATAGCCTGTTATTGAACTTAAGGCTCTATATATCATTTGGAGGAAGCATTCCACAGCAGCAAAAACAGCAGCAGCAGCAGCAGTAGTAGCAGCAGCAGCAACAACAGCAGCAGCAGCAAGAGCAGCAGCAGCAGCAGCAAGAGCAGCAGCAGCAGAAGCGAGGAGTATGAAGACCATAAAGAAATACACAATAAAACCGACAGGAAAATCCGGTGATCACCGAACTGCCCATATAAAACATTCGGAAAGATTTCCGATAATGGTCCTCACTAGTGGACTCGACCGAGTAGAGGGGTGCGGGAAAGACAGCAAAGCTGGCGGGCCACGTAAACTGACGGGTCACACCATCTGGTTGGTGTAAATAATTTTAAAAATTCAGCCCCAACAATAATACGTCCTTTCTTTTTTTGCACCAATTAAATGCAGCGGTCCATTAGCTTGAGTGGTTCTCAAGCTTTGCTGTCTTTCCTGCACCCCTCTACTCGGACGAGTCCAAGGTGTGGTCCGTTATCGGAAGTGTAACCAAACATTCCTCATATATCCTTCGGCAACAGAGACAGCAGACGTATATTTTTTTCTCAAAATGCGACAGAATAAAGGGAGCCCAGAAAACAGAAATGCACGTGCAGGTGGGTTAACAACTCACACAACAACACCTTTCCACAATAGTTGCTGGTCGACATTTCAGGCGGCACAAATCTCAAATACGCAATGGACCAGTTGAAAAAAGTAGCTCCTATATTTTGCAAGCTGAACGATTTCCCACGATACCAATTAGAAAATGTCT
>JAWQFJ010007076.1:7500-10000 GCA_034096865.1 Theodoxus fluviatilis | reverse complement strand
AGAATGGCACGTTTTGCATGCTAAGCGAAGAAAAAAGGGCGGACAGCATTTGTTTATTAATGTTACACACAATAACAAGCCTCAAGGCGCGAGGACTTCTCTTTTACCACAGCCAATCACGGCAATGATTCCGGGTGGTTCTCACAACATGCTCCGGGAACCTCAAACCTGCTTCGCCAATCCTTCCAAACTAAGTTCGGGGGCGAAGAGTTTGCCCCGAAAAGAGCCGCCTACCGTAGGCATGAGTAGGACCTGAGTACTAACATTAGAAGTCAAAGGAGAGAGGGTGCCAAATCCATATTGATTAAGACTTGAACAAGTTTTCAGAATACACCTCTCTCCACTCTCACCAGATGAAGAACTCGCACTCCACTTTCACCAGATGAAGAACTTGCACTCCACTCTCGCCTGATGAAAGAGCAGTACTTCACTCTTACCTGACGAAGGAGGTGTACTCCATTTCACCTAATAAAGAAATTGCACTCCACTCTCACCTGATGAGGGAATTTTACTCCACTCTCACTTCATTAAGATTATGAGCTTCATTATCACCTGATGAAAGAGTTGTACTCCAGTCTCACCTAATTAAAAAGTTGTACTCTACTCTCACCTAACGAAGAACTTGCACTTCACTCTCATATGATGAAGAAGTTATACTCCACTCTCACCTTATGAAAAACTTGTACTCCACTCTCACCTAATGAAAAAATTGTACTCCACTCTCACCTAATGAAGAACTTGCACTCCACTCTCACCAGATAAAAAACTTGCACTCACACACACACACGCACACACGCGCACACACACACACGCACACACACACACACACACACACACACACACACACTCTCACCCAATGAAGAAATTGTACTCCACTCTCACCTAATGAAGAACTTGCACTCCACTCTCACCTGATAAAACACTTGCACTCACACACACACACACACACACACACACACACACACACACACACACACACACACACACACACACACACACCCTCTCACCAAATGAAGAAATTGTACTCCACTCTCACCTGAAGAAGTTGTACTCCATTTTCACCTCATGAAGAAATTGTACTCTACTCTCACCTACTGAAGGAATTGTTCTCCACTCTCACCTGTGAAGGAGTTGTATTCCACTCTCACCTGATACAGGAACTGTATTACTCTCTCACCTGATGAAGAAGTTGTACTCCACCCTCACCTGACGAAGGAGCTGTACTCCACACTTACTTGACGAAGGAGCTGTACTCCACACTTACTTGACGAAGGAGTTGGAATTCACTCTCACCTGATGAATGATTTGTACTTCACTCTCACCTGATACAGGAACTGTATTACTCTCTAACCTGACGAAGAATATGTACTCCACTATCACCTGATGAAAGAGTTGTACGCCACTCTCACCTGATAAAAGAATTGTACTCCACTCTCCCCTGATGAAGAAGTTGTACTCCACTCTTACTTGATGAAGGAGTCGTCATTCCCTCTCACCTATTGAAGGAGTTTTATTCCACTCTCATCTGATGAAGGAGTTGTCAACCACTCTCACCTGATGAAAGAATTGTACTCCACTCTCACCTGATGAAAGAGCTGTACGCAACTCTCACCTGATGAAGGAGCTGTACTCCACTCTTACTGGACGAAGGAGTTGTAATTCACTCTCACCTGATGAATGATTTGTACTCCACTCTCACCCTATGAAAAAGTTGTACTCCACTCACACCTGATGAAGGAGTTGTACTCCACTCTCACCTAATGAAGGAGCTGTACTCCACTTTCACCTGGTGAAGAACTTGTACTCCACTCTCACCTGATGAAGAAGTTGTCATTCACTCTCACCTAATGAAGGAGTTTTATTCCACTCTTACCTAATGAAGGAGTTGTAATCGACTCTCACCTGATAAAGGAACTGTTCTCCAACCACACCTGATGAAGGAACTGTACTCCACTCTCACCTGATGAGGAGTTGTCTTACGAAAGTTTGTGAAAGGTGGAGCAAACTTGGTTGGACACAGCGTTCTTTTAAGCTCCGCGATATCATCGCTTCTTTCATCAGCAATCTTCCCTTCAGCATAAGCTGTGTGATGGTTTCATTGCATTGGCCTCACAACGCATATTCCTCCATTGAACATGCGTCAATCCACAAATAGCATTTGGATTCCTTGATGAGTGCTATTGCTACGTGCAAAATCACATTTTTCCTGTCTGTCTCTGGCAGGGCTTCGACTCAGTATGTTAAAACTAAACATTACCATGACAACTTCTGCGACAGTACGGAAAGATCGTTCTGACAGTCAAATTACGAGTAAATTGCCCCTCATTTCTCACGTCTATTGCCAGTTTTTCCCTCCAGCATGTGCAGCTCCAGGCCTTCCTCTCGTACCAGCCACCCTCTGTTTTCGGAAAGGGCAACTTCCTTCAAGACCTATTTCAGTTCTCGTACAACCTACCCACTCTTATGTTCCATACCCCTTTCCGAATCTTTTGCTCTTACT
>JAWQFJ010007076.1:0-2500 GCA_034096865.1 Theodoxus fluviatilis | reverse complement strand
AACTACCACCACCAACAACTACTGCCAAGAACACCATTACAACTACCATAACCAACAACCACTGCCACCAATACCATTACAACTTCCACCGACAGCAACCACTGCCACCAAAACCACTACAACTACTACCACCAACAACTACTGCCACCAACACCACTACAATTACCACCACCAATAACCACTGCCACTAACACCACTACAACTACCACCACCAACAACCACTGCCACCAACACCACTACAATTGCCATCACCAACTACCACTGCCACCAACACCACTACAATTACCACCACCAACAACCACTGCCACCAACACCACTACAACTACCACCACCACCAACCACTGCCACCAACACCACTAAAATTGCCATCACCAACTACCACTGCCACTAACACTACTACAACTACCAACAACAACAACCATTGCCACCAACACCACTACAATTACCATCACCAAAAACCACTATCACCAACACCATTACAATTACCACCACCAACAACTACTGCCACCAACACCATTACAATTACCACCACCAACAATCACTGCCACCAACACCACCACAACTACCACCACCACCAACCACTGCCACCAACACCACCGCAATGACCACCAACAACAACCACTGCCACCAACACCACTACAACTACCACCAACAACAACCACTGCCACCAACACCACTACAACTACCACCACCAACAACCACTGCCACCAACACCACTACAATTACCATCACCAACAACCACTGCCACCAACACCACTACAACTACCACCAACAACAACCACTGCCACCAACACCACTACAACTACCACCAACAACAACCACTGCCACCAACACCACTACAACTACCACCACCAACAACCACTGCCACCAACACCACTACAATTACCATCACCAACAACCACTGCCACCAACACCACTGCAATTACCACCAACAACAACCACTGCCACCAGCACAACTACAATTGCCATCACCAACTACCACTGCCACCAACACCACTGCAATTACCACCAACAACAACCACTGCCACCAGCACAACTACAATTGCCATCACCAACTACCACTGCCACCAACACCACTGCAATTACCACCAACAACAACCACTGCCACCAACACCACTACAATTGCCATCACCAACTACCACTGCCACCAACACCACTGCAATTACCACCAACAACAACCACTGCCACCAGCACAACTACAATTGCCATCACCAACTACCACTGCCACCAACACCACTACAATTACCACCAACAACAACCACTGCCACCAACACCACTATAATTATCACCACCAACAACCACTGCCACCAACACCACTACAATTACCACCAACAACAACCACTGCCACCAATACCACTACAACTACCAACAACAACAACCACTGCCACCAACACCACTACAACTACCAACAGCAACAACCACTGCCACCAACACCACTAGAACTATACATGTGCATACTTTTACCCTCCGCAGCACCACATTCATAACCGCCTCTGCTTCAGCTGCCAATAAACTGATTTGAAAGTAAAATATATTTCAAAAGAATTCATCAGGCATGTAACATGCAAGTAAGGAACGATACTTGCTCAAGCTGGCGCAGGTGTTCTAGAAAGTAGTAGATCACCACCAATATTGCGGTTTCTACGACTAGTAAATTATGAGTACATTTTTTATCGTTCTCGTTCTAATGGCGGCTGACAATATCACTATGTAGATTCTACCTTCACTCCAGGATAGCACTGTCTGGTCCTCTGTGTCACTGTGACTCTTCAACAGCTGCGTCCTGTCTCTGCTGGGGCTGCTGCTGGGGCTGGGAACTGCCTATGACGTCATGGCTGTGCAGTGGTCAAAATGGCGGAAGGAGAAGCAAAACAAAAAGTCCAGCCTGGAGGACACGATGACTTTTCCTGCAGGAGTGGAGGTCGAGCCCTCGGACGATGAGGACAGGCAAGGTGAAGTGGACGAATGGCAGGTGGAGACAGCGTCATCCTCGGGTGAGTTATGATTTGCTAGCCACTGAAGGAGACACTGGCAACTCCAACACAACTGGCTCCTGGCAATGAAAAGGTTGTCTGGCGACAGTCGCCACAAGGCATGCTCTGGTGAGTTGCGATTTGCTAGCTTCTGGCGACAGTCGCCACAAGGCATGCTCTGGTGCATTGGTTTTGGGAAGTTCTGGCGACAGTCGCCACATGGCATGCTCTGGTACATTGGTTTTGGGAAGTTCTGGCGACAGTCGCCACATGGCATGCTCTGGTGCATTGGTTTTGGGAAGTTCTGGCGACAGTCGCCACATGGCATGCTCTGGTGCATTGGTTTTGGGAAGTTCTGGCGACAGTCGCCACATGGCATGCTCTGGTGCATTGGTTTTGGGAAGTTCTGGCGACAGTCGCCACATGGCATGCTCTGGTGCATTGGTTTTGGGAAGTTCTGGCGACAGTCGCCACATGGCATGCTCTGGTGCATTGGTTTGGGAAGTTCTGGCGACAGTCGCCACATG
>JAWQFJ010007075.1:7500-15345 GCA_034096865.1 Theodoxus fluviatilis | reverse complement strand
AATGACCACTTCTCTGCTCACGTTTTTTTCATTGTACTTTTTCAGAGGACAGATTTATACTCCCAAAATTCCGTTACTGATAGTGTCATAAATGTTCGCTGGCGCTCCAGGTAAAGAGCGCTGGGGAGTGAGTACCCGATGGCTACAGCGGGGGTAGATTTTGCTGAGCGAATACATCAGGATGACCTCGCATGCACTCATGAATAGTGATTTTTCGACTTGCCCGCAGAGTAAACATTTTCCTCCAGCAGTGAGAGGTTACCTGGAGCCTATGATTATGTTGCACTCTTGTCTTGTTGCACGGGGGTTCTCCTAGCTTGCGCTGGGAAGTCGAAGTTACAAACGCTGGTGGTCGTTTTCGATAAACTTTATTCACGCACTGATCGCTACACAGCGGTGAAAATCAGTAAACAGTAATCGTCGTAACAACTCCACTCTACGCGCAGTGCCGCAGAGGACTCACTCCTTAGGCCTACAAAGGAGGACTCGTTTATCCTCTAGTTAAGCTCTCACCTTAACTCTGTCGTATCTGCTCTCGTGTCTCAGTCTGTCTCTCTCGCTTTGTCGCGCTTTATATACCTAAACACAGGTTCCAGATCTTTCTTGAAGCTAGTTGAGTTTTCGCTCACGCCCGAGCTGGAAATCGACTGACGTCACGTGACACAACAAGACAAATTTAGCCCGACTCGACCACGTGCCAGGGCAATGACCTAAGCGGACTGACGGATATACACAAACCGACTGTGCTACGATGATCTAGAACCTTCACAACAATTACAAGCCCCTGAGTAAAACCGGGTACTTTATGATAGCAGTGACGGTATGAAGAACTGTCTGTGTTTGCTGTAATGTGCCAGTAAACGATTGCTCAATTGGACCAGTGATATAGGGGTAAATGCAAATTTGTTTCAGCCTGGGATATGGATAACAAAGTCGTTTTATAAACTCAACACCTTACCACGGTTGCTGCTGCTGCTATTGCTGCTGCTGCTGCTGCTTCGATGCAATGGCAAATATTGTCATTATCTTTATCATTGTTTCGACGGATTCGTAAAATCGTAATGACTCTTAAAATCACATCAAAATCATGGCAAAATCTTTGCCAACAGCCTTGTTACGGCATTTCTATTGATAAATGATCAGAGAAACAGATCCACTATCTTTACCACAACCACTACTACCACTAACCATTGTCACCAAACCCACTAGTACTACTTCCACTATCAACCACTTCCACCACAGCCACCGCTACCACAACCACTTCTTCCACCAAACTCAGCTACAACTAATACCTCTAGAACTACCAACAACAAAAACCACTGCCACCACAGCCACAACCAACACAACTAGAATTACCACACCACCAACCAATGTCACTACAAGTACAACCAACACAACGAAAACTACCAACACAACCACTGCCTCTACAGTTTCAACAACACCACTAGAACTACCACCACCAACAACCACTGCCACCATAGCTACTGTCAACACCTCTATATCTACCGCCACAACACCACTTCAACTACCACCACCAACAACTACTGCCAAGAACACCATTACAACTACCATAACCAACAACCACTGCCACCAATACCATTACAACTTCCACCGACAGCAACCACTGCCACCAAAACCACTACAACTACTACCACCAACAACTACTGCCACCAACACCACTACAATTACCACCACCAATAACCACTGCCACTAACACCACTACAACTACCACCACCAACAACCACTGCCACCAACACCACTACAATTGCCATCACCAACTACCACTGCCACCAAACACCACTACAATTACCACCACCAACAACCACTACCACCAACACCACTACAACTACCACCACCACCAACCACTGCCACCAACACCACTAAAATTGCCATCACCAACTACCACTGCCACTAACACTACTACAACTACCAACAACAACAACCATTGCCACCAACACCACTACAATTACCATCACCAAAAACCACTATCACCAACACCATTACAATTACCACCACCAACAACTACTGCCACCAACACCATTACAATTACCACCACCAACAATCACTGCCACCAACACCACCACAACTACCACCACCACCAACCACTGCCACCAACACCACCGCAATGACCACCAACAACAACCACTGCCACCAGCACCACTACAACTACCACCAACAACAACCACTGCCACCAACACCACTACAACTACCACCACCAACAACCACTGCCACCAACACCACTACAATTACCATCACCAACAACCACTGCCACCAACACCACTACAATTACCACCAACAACAACCACTGCCACCAACACCACTACAACTACCACCAACAACAACCACTGCCACCAACACCACTACAACTACCACCACCAACAACCACTGCCACCAACACCACTACAATTACCATCACCAACAACCACTGCCACCAACACCACTACAATTACCACCAACAACAACCACTGCCACCAACACCACTACAATTGCCATCACCAACTACCACTGCCACCAACACCACTGCAATTACCACCAACAACAACCACTGCCACCAGCACCACTACAATTACCACCACAACAACCACTGCCACCAACACTACTGCAACTACCACAACAACCACTGCCACCAACACCACTACAATTGCCATCACCAACTACCACTGCCACCAACACCACTGCAATTACCACCAACAACAACCACTGCCACCAGCACAACTACAATTGCCATCACCAACTACCACTGCCACCAACACCACTGCAATTACCACCAACAACAACCACTGCCACCAACACCACTACAATTATCATCACCAAAAACCACTATCACCAACACCACTGCAATTACCACCAACAACAACCACTGCCACCAATACCACTACAACTACCAACAACAACAACCACTGCCACCAACCCCACTACAACTACCAACAGCAACAACCACTGCCACCAATACCACTAGAACTATACATGTGCATACCTTTACCCTCCGCAGCACCACATTCATAACCGCCTCTGCTTCAGCTGCCAATAAACTGATTTGAAAGTAAAATATATTTCAAATGAATTCATCAGGCATGTAACTTGCAAGTAAGGAACGATACTTGCTCAAGCTGGCGCAGGTGTTCTAGAAAGTAGTAGATCACCACCAATATTGCGGTTTCTACGACTTGTCAATTATGGGTACATTTTTTTATCGTTGTTCTCGTTCTAATGGCGGCTGACAATATCACTATGTAGATTCTACCTTCACTCCAGGATAGCACTGTCTGGTCCTCTGAGTCACTGTGACTCTTCAACAGCTGCGTCCTGTCTCTGTTGGGGCTGCTGCTGGGGCTGGGAACTGCCTATGACGTCATGGCTGTGCAGTGGTCAAAATGGCGGAAGGAGAAGCAAAACAAAACGTCCAGCCTGGAGGACACAATGACTGTTCCTGCAGGGGTGGAGGTCGAGCCCTCGGACGATGAGGACAGGCAAGGTCAAGTGGACGAATGCCAGGTGGAGACAGCGTCATCCTCGGGTGAGTTATGATTTGCTAGCCACTGAAGGAGACACTGGCAACTCCAACACAACTGGTTCTGGCAATGAAAAGGTTGTCTGGCGACAGTCGCCACATGGCATGCTCTGGTGCATTGGTTTTGGGAAGTTCTGGCGACAGTCGCCACATGGCATGCTCTGGTGCATTGGTTTTGGGAAGTTCTGGCGACAGTCGCCACATGGCATGCTCTGGTACATTGGTTTTGGGAAGTTCTGGCGACAGTCGCCACATGGCATGCTCTGGTGCATTGGTTTTGGGAAGTTCTGGCGACAGTCGCCACATGGCATGCTCTGGTGCATTGGTTTTGGGAAGTTCTGGCGACAGTCGCCACATGGCATGCTCTGGTGCATTGGTTTTGGAAGTTCTGGCTACAGTCGCCACATTGCCTTCTCGGGTGCGTTTGTGTTTGGCAGTTCTGGCGACAGTCGCCACATGGCATGCTCTGGTGCATTGGTTTTGGGAAGTTCTGGCGACAGTCGCCACATGGCATGCTCTGGTGCATTGGTGTTGGGAAGTTCTGGCGACAGTCGCCACAAGGCATGCTCTGGTGCATTGGTTTTGGGAAGTTCTGGCGACCGTCGCCACATGGCATGCTCTGGTACATTGTTTTGGGTAGTTCTGGCGACAGTCGCCACAAGGCATGCTCTGGTGCATTGGTTTTGGGAAGTTCTGGCGACAGTCGCCACATGGCATGCTCTGGTGCATTGGTTTTGGGAAGTTCTGGCGACAGTCGCCACATGGCATGCTCTGGTGCATTGGTTTTGGGAAGTTCTGGCGACAGTCGCCACATGGCATGCTCTGGTGCATTGGTTTTGGGAAGTTCTGGCGACAGTCGCCACAAGGCATGCTCTGGTGCATTGGTGTTGGGAAGTCCGAATGTTGAGGAGCTTCACTGTCGCATGAAATGGTTGATCATTGTTTGAGACAGCTGTGTGGACAATAACGTTACCAAGAATCAATACTTTTTACTAACGTTGGCACCAGCCTTGACAAGGGACTAACAACCCTGTGTGATAAACTTTGATTAAAAAATCATTCAACATGACTGCAAGCTCTTCATAATAAAGTTTCATTCATTCATTCATTCATTCGTTTGTTCGTTCGTTTATTGTTCGCTTTTTTAGCTATTTTGTTAATCTCTTTGCTCATTACATTCTTTCTTTTCCAATTGCTATATTCATTCGTTTTTATCTCATTGTGTCATCATTACATTCGTTCAATTATTACTGTGTAGAATTTTTAATCTATTCAACGATCCATTCATTCATTCACTCACCATCCATCATCCATCGATTCACCCCACACTCCATCCATCCATCATCCATTCACTCACCATCCATCCCTCCCATCCTTCACTCACATCCCATACATCCATCCATTCACTCACCATCCTCCATCCATTCCATCCATTCACTCACCATCCCATCACATCTCCATCACTCACCAATCCATCAATCACCATCCCATCACCATTCACTCACCATCCATCCATTTACACATCCACCATCCCCCACCATCCATCCATTCCACTCACCATCCATCCATCCATCCATTCACTCACCATCCATCCATCCACCATTCACTCACCTCATCATCCATTCACCTCCATCAATCCATTCATCCATCCAGCACTCACCATCATCCATCCATCTCATTCACTCACCACCATCACATCCCATCCATTTCACATCACCATCCATCCATCCATTCACTCACCATCCATCCATCCATCCATCCATCCATTCACTCACCATCCATCCATCCATCCATTCACTCACCATCCAATCATCTATCCATTTATTCACCATCCATCCATCCATCCATTCACTCACCATCCATCCATCCATCCATTCACTCACCATCCATCCATCCATTCACTCACCATCCAATCATCCATCCATTCACTCATCATCCATCCATCCATCCATTCGCTCACCCCCCATCCATCCATCCATTCATTCACCATCCATCCATCCATCCATCCATTCACTCACCATCCATCCATCCATTCATTCACTCACCATCCATCCATCCATCCATCCATTCACTCATCATCCATCCATCTATCCATTCACTCACCATCCATCCATCCATCTATCCATTCACTTACCATCCAATCATCCATCCATTCACTCACCATCCATCCATCCATCCATTCGCTCACCCCCATCCATCCATCCATTCACTTATCATCCATCTATCCATTCACTCACCATCCATTCATCCATTCACTCACCATTCATCCATCCATCCATTCGCTCACCACCCATCCATCCATCCATTCACTCACCATGCATCCATCCATCTATTCACTCACCATCCATTCATCCATTCACTCACCATCCATCCATCCATCCATCCATCCATCTATCCATCCATCCATCCATTCATTCATTCACTCACCATCCATTCATCCATTCACTCACCATCCATCCATCCATCCATCTATCCATCCATCCATCCATCCATCCATCCATCCATCCATTGAACGAGATTCTTACCCTTTGTCCAGTCTGCTCCCGACTGCTGGTGTCCTTCTCGGTCTACACGAACGGACAGAAGCTGCTGGACACGAAACAACCTCCAGGCAGCCTGACCGTTGTCCACGGCATCCGCTTCCTCTCCATGACCTGGATACTGCTCGGACACATGCTGCTCTATGGACTGGAGCTGTATGGTGGGCCTTCTACAGAACGTGCAATGGCAGACTGAGTGCTGTCATTGTCGTCAGTGCAGTGACGTCGTGGTCCTCGTCTTCTTTCTCATCGCTTTTACTATCAACGTCATCGCTCATGATATTGTGGTTATCATCGTCGTCAGTTTCGACTTACCTCAGTTGATCAACAAACATACCTTCAACTTTTTTTTTCGAAGGGTGTGAAGACTGTTTTACCTGATCATGAAATGGTTACGGCTAATAATGTTCTTTCTTCCAATAATCTTTCGTTTTGAGTCGTGTGAACCACTCGCTCATTTTTTAAAATCCTCAATCAGTAAGGCCACACAATGGAAACAATGTTGTGGTTAAATTCAGTCAGTGATGTATTATTTTTATAGCTTTTACTAGGAAATCAGTTGCGATTTTAAAAAATAAATAAACGACAGTTGTGAAAATATAGGGACTTTTTTCCAGCCAACCCACTCGAGCTTCAGCAGAAGGTCAGGGATCGATGGACATTCCTCGTCATCACAAATGCCGCCATTTCCGTAGACACCTTCCTCTTGCTGAGGTACTTTGCATGAGTGTGTATGGGTGCATGCCACCCCGTAGACACCTTCCTCTTGCTGAGGTACTTTGTATGAGTGTGTATGGGTGCATGCCAGCATTTCCGTAGGCACCTTCCTCTTGCTGAGGTACTTTGTATGAGTGTGTATGGGTGCATGCCAGCATTTCTGTAGACACCTTCCTCTTGCTGAGGTACTTTGTATGAGTGTGTATGGGTGCATGCGTGTATGTGTGTATGTGTGCGTGCGTGCATGTGTGTATGTGTGCGTGCGTGCATGTGTGTATGGTTGCATGCCAGCATTTCCATAGACACCTTCCTCTTGCTGAGGTACTTTGTATGAGTGTGTATGGGTGCATGCGTGTATGTGTGTATGCGTGCGTGCGTGCATGTGTGTATGGGTGCATGCCAGCATTTCCGTAGACACCTTCCTCTTGCTGAGGTACTTTGTATGAGTGTGTATGGGTGCATGCCGCCATTTCCGTAGACACTTTCCTCTTGCTGAGGTACTTTGTATGAGTGTGTATGGGTGCATGCCAGCATTTCCGTAGACACCTTCCTCTTGCTGAGGTACTTTGTATGAGTGTGTATGGGTGCATGCCAGCATTTCCGTAGGCACCTTCCTCTTGCTGAGGTACTTTGTATGAGTGTGCATGGGTGCATGCCGCCATTTCTGTAGACACTTTCCTCTTGCTGAGGTACTTTGTATGAGTGTGTATGGGTGCATGCGTGTATGTGTGTATGTGTGCGTGCGTGCATGTGTGTATGTGTCCATGCGTGTATGTGTGTATGTGTGCATGCCTATATGTATGTATGTGATCATGCGTGTATGTGTACATGTGTGTATGTGTACATGTGAGTATGTGTGTATATGTGTATGTGTTCATGCGTGTTTGTGTGTTCATGCGTGTATGTGTGCATGCGTGTATGTGTGCATACGTGTATGTGTGTATGTGTGCATGCTTGTATATGTGTACGTGTGCATGATTGTATATGTGTATGTGTGCGTGCGTGTATATGTGTATACACGCACGCTCCTTGCGTGGGTGTATGTAAATGCGTAAATCTGCTTATGTGGAACTGTGT
>JAWQFJ010007075.1:0-2500 GCA_034096865.1 Theodoxus fluviatilis | reverse complement strand
TGGTCAGTGTGCGCTCGGGCGAGAGGTTCGCGTGTGCTCGCTTGTATGGAACCCGTCATTGTCACCTTGCATTCCTTTGTGTGTCAGGCTTTGTGAACGCACTGCTCTCCTGGCGAGGCTTCGTCACAGTCAGTCGACTCACCTACTGCTGCTACCTGGTGCATCTATGGGAAATGAAGATCTTCTACTACTCGCAGAAATCACCCATCAACATTTCAGATATGAACTTGGTAAGCCATGCGATATCGAAGTATCATGTAATAGCGATCCAACCCCCAAAAAGTGGGAAATTGTGCAGCTTCTGAGGGAAAGCTCGCTTAGAACACGGGTGTAATTCATGAACGTGGACTTTCAGCGTGGTCTTAGACCACTGCCGCTGGTCTTGGGCTAGTGTCGTAGTCTACAATTCATGAACGTGGACTGTCCTAGTCTACAATTCATGAACGTGGACTTTGGTTCAGTCTCAGGCTGAACTGCGGACTACGGTGGTCCAAGGATTTGTTGGACTACACACCAAAGTCCAAGGCTGCCGCGAAATTAAATGGCCGACGCTGCCTACGGTTCGCTCAGAAATCGCTGTATTTTGGTACACTAGAAACCCATCGAACGAAAATGTAAGCCACGAACAGCATTAAATTATCAAAGCTGTATGTTGATTGCATCGATATGTCCTGAAAGAGCTGACATTTTACAATTGAGAATGCAGGTCACCGAGCATCGCAAGCTTCGCGCACTGCTATTTATAGCTGGCGCGCGGACCTCAGCGGTAAACATTGTTGTCCTCGAACCTGTCTGCTGCTGTTGACATTGGGTACAATGCTAGTGTTGTCTGATGCTATGAAAACGATACATTAAAATTGCATCTGTGTTATGAAAACACGGCTCAGATTAAATTGCTTAAGTTTTGGTAACTGAGAAAATGTGTGACGATCGCCAGGGTTTCACGAGTTTGATGGGAAAAGTGCGAGCTGATCGAAGCTGATCGAGCGACGAGTGTACGTGTGTGTGTGTGTGTGTGTGTGTGTGTGTGTGTGTGTGTGTGTGTGTGTGTGTGTGTGTGTGTGTGTGACACTGTGTGTGTATATTTTTCCTCATCAAGACAGATTTTTGTTTCACCCCTTCCTTACTGAATTTCAATGGTTCTCACTTGGAAATCCTGCCATATTGTAAAACTTGATCTTCTGCTCGTTTGCCTCTTGCTGATGAACTTAATAAACGGTGACACACACACACACCATGCAGCCAGCGTCAGCTCGAACTTCATTTGTCACCTCCTCCCACGCTGTCCCTCTTCTTTGTTTGCTTGGGCTGTGTGTATGCTGCTGTTAATGTATCCGTATCTTGCTGACACCGCTTTTATGATAGCTACCGATTCCCGCTCCGTGAAATCGGGGCTTTTCTTCGAGGTTTTGCTACCGATCGTGGCTGACATTTTTGACGGGAAGTTTGAAGCGGTACGCTATGCGCTTGCGCACTGGGCGGAATCCCGGGAATTCCACCTCATTCTGAAAATAAACCATAGACTAGGTCAATCAGTCCCAGCCTTTCAAGTCAACACCCAGTCTGGGTTCGTGAATCGTAGACTCGCTGAGTCCCAGACTAGTCCCTAGACCAGCGGTGGTCTGGGACTCAAAAGTCCAAGACCAGTGCTCTCGAAAGTCCACGTTCATGAATTACACCCCACAATTCTGCCTCAGTATCTACAAGTGTACTTATTCATTTTCATTCCATTTGGGAATGAAAAAGAGGGAGGGGGGGGGATTGGGGGTGGACACGGAACACACACAGACAGATCCAGTGTGTGTGTGTGTGTGTGTGTGTGTGTGTGTGTGTGTGTGTGTGTGTGTGTGTGAGAGAGAGAGAGAGAGAGAGAGAGAGAGAGAGAGAGAGAGAGAGAGAGAACACATACAAGCTCGCTCATGCGCAAGCGCACGCATGCACACAAACTCACTCATGCGTACTCGTGGAAACCCAATCACAGAGTGACATGACAGAAACATGGGCAATCGAAGCTCAATGTTGGCCATAGGAGCGAGTGCTTTTCAAGCGCCACTGACTGCGGGTGCACACTGCCTTCTGGGAGCGGAAGGATCTATCCTGGGAATAGTAGTTCCCGGTGTCACGTGGAAACAGTGGCGTCGCCAAAAGTCTGATTTGGCATTTTTCTTGACGATATTGGATAATCGTCATGTTTAGAACGGAGATGTGGAGACTTTAGAAAAGGCGAAGAAATAAAAAAGGTGCATGCGTTATATGTTGAAACGCTGTCTGAGATGTTCCGGTCAGAACTCCAAATGTAATTTATTGTAGATACTGGTGGTTTTTCTTCGTACAATCTATGCATCTGTTGGATGCATCAAACGTTTGCAAATAATGAAAATGGATGATACAAAATGTCCAAAAAGTTTGAAGAATGTGACTGAAGCAGAGAGACGTGACCACGGGGCATCAAAAGTCAATGGTATTCATACAAATATGATTTGAAAACAGTGTAATGTCA
>JAWQFJ010007072.1:0-11602 GCA_034096865.1 Theodoxus fluviatilis | reverse complement strand
GTAGATAGATTTTTCAGGTAAAACAACGGAGACGATTCCACAGTCTTCTACTAAATATTATTGTTGGATGGATGGATGGGTGGGTGGTTGGATGGCTGGATGGATTTCTATGGCCTATCAGCCTTTGAAGGCTATTTCAGGCCATGGAGCACGAAAATCACTAGAATAGTTGAGCGTAAGCACTAATCAAGTCACGATGTTACTAGTAATTTACTTCTTGCGATGGATGGATGGATGGAGTTTTACGACCTATCAACCTTTGTAGGCTACGTAAGGCCACTGAGTTCGAAAATCATTAGAATAATTTTTAGGGTAAACTCAAATCAAGTCACGATGTCCCTAGATATTTGCCTTTTACGAATCGCGTAGGGAGATGCGGTGTGTCTATTACTATTACTGCTGTGCGATTCTTACCAATGTAAGCTAACTGCAACTAAGAGTTTCCATTTTACGCCCTCAGGGGGGGAAAACCACCACCACCACCCAAAGAAACTGCAGCAATGCCGACTGCACTTGCAGCCAAAGTGTTCATTATCACGCACACATACAGTCATTAGGGTTTCTAACTTTTATTTCTACCACTATCCCAGGTTAACTTAGCCTCAACATTTAGTCTATACAGGAATATTATTATTTTAAACCGCACATTGGCGAATAAATTAGCTTAAAGCAAAGGAGAAAATCAACACTTTAAGCAAATCAGACAAACCAGCAGTCAAATGTCAATACATATTATTTGAATACTTTAAAGACTTGCTTGAAAAACAAGAACAAGAGGTTATTTCCACTATAGAGACAAAGCGCAAACCACTATAATCTTGTAACGTCAAAATGAATACGGTATTTGTATCAGTGACATTTTAAATGTAATGAAAAGGCCAAATGTTACTTGGCATCATCACAAAATGATTCTGCACGCACAGCATGGTACTGCATGCCCGCGCCCGCACACATACATGCAAGCATAGTTATATTTATTCAGTGTTTGTGCGAGTGAGAATTGTGACGACGGTAAAAGGAATAACTTTTTTTCAAGGTTTAATCCGTTCGACTGTTTCCTAATCACTTTTGTGATCTTTGGGTTTTCGTTGTTAATGTTTAGGGAAAAAAAGTTTAACGAGGAAGATGAGAAACGATTCATGAAGAGATTTTCATGTGTACAGTTAAGCATATAAAAGCATATCCCACTGACAACGTAATAGCATGCCAAATTTCAATACGCATTGTAGTCTCCTCTAACTACCAGACCAGAATGGCATCTGTAAGCAGAGGTCATCATTACTGATATCATTAAAGTTTAATAGAACATAATATTAGCTGGGGTAAGAAGACAAGGTCAGAGGTGTGCTGTGTGTGGGAATGGGCACGTCTGCGTGCTTGAAATTACTCCTACATGTCAAATTTCATATTCCATCAATATATTATCTTCCAAGTGGTCAAGATGGGTTTAATGTTTTCTGGTCATTACATACAGGTAAATGTATCATTAGTAACGGTTCAGTCACTCAGGCTAAAGCATCTTAGAAACAAGGTTTAGTCTATGTTGTTCAACTGACTAGCAGAGTGATATCTTTTAAACTAGCTTCGATGTGTTGGGGTCATCATACACTAACACCTTTCTTGGCGTGACATACCATTCAACCTTAACATCACTAAAACGTGTATAAAACCTTTCCGGGGGGAAAAAGAGGCAGACATGACAACAGTTTTGTTACTTAAAGAATAGACTGCATCTCTAAACAGTTTAAAGACCAAGTTCAACTGAACAAAAAGAAGTTCTCAAAACAACTTTGTTCAAAGTTGAATATGGCCTAAAATGTACGGTATACGATAAAATCTAATTAATCAGATTACATTTTTAAAAACTTCAAAAGGTAGGCCTGTATTATTTGGAATATGTGACCCTCCTCTAAAAAAAATACATTAGTCATCTAACTCAATTCGAGATATTGGACAACAACATTGAGAAGGGTATGTCAGTTTGGAGATTTTGATAGATTTGGAACCTCCATTCATTTGCGTATACCACAACAGCGAGCTTGTGTGAAATGCAGTCATTTTTGGGGGCTTATTCTGCAAAATTCGTACCTTAGCATACGGAAACAGGAGTGAAAAGTTCGTAGAGAAATCAGTACTTTGTCCGCCCTTGTGATAAACTGTGAACAGATCAGCCATGGTGTTGCATAATTATAGACTATTTTCTCCCAATCCGTCTTTTCTGATTTTTTCCCATTGTATACCAATTTCAAAATAGCCATCACGATGACAACACCATGCTGCATTAAAAAATGGCCTACATTTTAAAGCCTTCTTTCTTAAATCGTCAACTTATTGGGTACCAGTCATCTGTAGCTCATATCTTTGTCAATACTTCAATTTTCAAGCTTTTTGCATCACTGGAAAGAGAAATGTCTCCATTTTACGACCAGACTTAAAGTTCAGAATTTCCTAAAGGTGACATCCACCTCATTTTGTGGTGGAGGGTCACGTGTCATCACATTAAAACTATATACAATGTCAAAAATGCAATGTTAATTAATATGGCACAATGTTCTATATTTCTACCTATGGATCAAATATATTGGCACCATACAGCTTCTAAAGGCGTACAATATAATGTATAACATGGCAAATGATATATCATAGACGTTCAAACAAGTCATTCCACATAAACCTTCAAATAGTTAATTTTTCATAAAGGTTCAGGCAGGTTGAAATATACATGGAACATAGTTGCATCCATGTTTACACATTGCCTCATCACCACACACAAGGGAACATAGTGGTCAATGCACACGAACGACTTCATCATACATCATATATAACTCACTTTTTTATGAGAAGAGGCACGAGCCCATTCCTCTCCTGTCATTCACAGTTTGTTAGTACTAGAGCAAAGGCAAAATACAAGTCCTCTACTCCAATGGTCATCATCTGGAGTAATTATGCATAGAACACTTCAAAGAGTGCAAGATGCTGCAGCTCGACTCATCTGTAAGTCAAAAAAGTCAGATCATCTCATTCCTCTCTTCCGCTTTCTCCATTGGCTGCCCATTAGTGCTTGAGTCCAATACAAGATTGCCTGTCTTTGCTACCATTACTTCGCTGAATCCCTTCCATCAATATCTCTCTAAACCCATGCGCACCTACACACCCACTAGACAGCTACGCTCTTCCGCAGACACAAGAATCCTCAGGTTCCCGGAGGACCCTCCAGTTAAAACAAAATTTGGTGAACGCTCTTTCTTTTATCATGCTCCCTCTATCTGGAATGATCTCTCTGCCTCTGTTCGTCACTCTACATCACCCTCGACCTTTCGCTCTGCTCTCAAAACTCACCTCTTCCTGAAATCTTTCCCTGATCCTGTCTAAGTTTCTTCATCTTCCTCCTCTCACTGTTCTCTTTGTACTAGCTTGCCTAAGCCCCCTACCACCCTCCTGTCTCTCCTCCCCCTCTCCCCAGTTTCATGTTAAGCGGTGATGCTGTACATCAGTTTGTCGAATGTCTGAAGTGAATGTCTGACTCCTATGTTATTAAGTTTATTAAGTTACCTTTGAGGTGACTGACTGTTATTGTATATTGTAATGGTTGTGTATGTATGCGCCTTGAGCATGTCTTAACTCATGGTAAGGCGCTATATAAATCCACACATTATTATTGTTATTATTAACACTGCACCCTAACATAATACAGAAACACCAGTAATGCATAGAAACACAATTTCATATGAAATGTATAACTCACATTTGGATCAACATGAGGTGAGACTTGCCTGCCAATTCTTCTCCTATGCTTTACAGGTTGCTACAACCAATGCAAAATGATAGGGGTATCCAACACACCGTCAGTTACAGCAATGACAAAAGCAAGTCCTTTACTCCAGTAATCACCATTTGGAGTATAATGCACAGGACAAAGTACCCTAACAAGATGCAGGAACACTGGTGCAATTAACAATTGCACACAACTTGAAGCCAGTCAGGCGAGAAAATCTGACCCAGTATTAAGTATACATTCATAACTAGGAGTCATGAAACATGGCCCACTCAATGAGCAAAAGTTGCAAACATCAAAAGTTACAAAATATTCTAAGCTAAACAGAAGCAGTGCAAAGTGCAATCCCATTTGCAGCTCAATACAAGTCAATCTCAATTTCATCTCTTCAACAGCAACAAGGTCTGAATATTCAGTCATTAAAGAGGTGATAGCATCCATGGTTTCATGGTCTATAGTCATGAAACAATTCTCAAATCAACAGCAAAGTATTTGCATTTCAGTACACAGAACATGTCTATCAACATTAATTGCAAAAAATCCAATATAGCATGGACAAAACTATTCTGTCAGTAATAATCTGTGTGGCCATGACTCCATGGATGTGAACAAGACAAGCAGTGTCATGTGCTAAAACCTTCACATAGACTGCAGCCAGTGGATTTATTTCCCCCTTCTCCTGAAGCTTCAGGTTTGAGCCTTTCACAAGTGGCAACCAGTGCTGCCAGGGATGTCAATATGTCTGACAGCCCAAATGTTATATATGTTACCGTCATGAGTGGTAATCAGGCAGAACTAGTAATGACTGGGTTTTTTTGTCATTACCAGTAATGGCTGATTCAGTCAGTGGTTACGAGTAATGACTGAAAATCTTAGGCATTACTAGAATTGACTAGCACATGTCGTGAACTGAACGCTTGATGACTAGGCAGGAGACGTAACTTTTTTTTAAGTATGATTAGACATCATGTTGACGTTGGGTTCAACGTCATGTTGTTCTTGGATTTACTGCTTGATGATTAGACATCATGTTGACGGACCAGTGGTCAGATATACTTCACAAGTCACATGTACACTTGAAAACAAATCAGCCCGGAAGGGTGCTCTTGTTACTGAGGCCCACTTGCATTCATTCATTCAGAAGCTGCCGGCATGGATGAAGCCACAGAAAACCGTTTCATGCAGGAAATGCAAAAAATTCGGCAAAGTGGAGGAAGGCAACTGATGACAAACCTGGAATATCAGGCCAACATAACAGATTTACTGGCAGTCCAAAGCAACACCAGTACAAAAAGCCGTCACCAGTATTACTTGGCAGAAAGGTAAATTTTTCCTCCCTCTCTCTCTCTCTCTCTCTCTCTCTCTCTCTCTCTCTCTCTCTCTCTCTCTCTCTCTCTTAGTGTGTGTTGCGATCCCTATTCCCGGTGTTGACAGAGGGAGGGGGGGACCCCCGAAATCTTCTGGGTGTTGTAGTAAATCGGGATGAAAACATGGTGTACACTATTGCCACCAGCAATGGAACACTGAAGGGAAAGTATTCCAGAAATCAGTTTATCCTTTGCCCGGAAAGATTGTTACCAATTGCAGACATAGACAGAGAGAATCTGATTTCACTGAGATCAGCCGTTACTTTGTCGTCTCGTTGTAACGGCCAAGGATTTGCCAAATGCTCATGCGCAGGCGCTAGACGCTGTCAGACAAAGAAATGCTCTTGTTTCAGAAACAATCTAAAATGTAACAGCCGCTGCCACCACAGTCTGACATGCAAAAACAAAATGTGCCAATGAAAAAGTAACATACTGGAAACTGGTCGTCTTCCAATAGGTAATATAGTTTTACTAAAGCCTGTTGGGACACAAGAAATAGGTTAGTGCATTTGTGAACAGAATCGCTTGACAATCGCTAAAATAATACGCTCGTATCAGGGTTTTTATTGGGTGTACAAACATCGTGGTGTGTGACTTTTGTATTCGTGCAAATGAAAAACACCAACATTCTTTTTGCTGAATAAATTAAATAGGAGAGATGTACCCTTTATGTGTGAGTTTTTTATTCTTGAAAATGAAAAAAACAACAACATTCTTTTGCTGAATCCATTCTTTCCTTTCATTCTGTCACGGTATAATAGCTTGTGTGTGTGTGTGTGTGTGTGTGTGTGTGTGTGTGTGTGTGTGTGTGTGTGTGTGGCAGAATTATTGTGTCTTAATTCCAACAACAGCAACAGTTTCACATATTGACTGACTGAAACACAGGCATTACCAGTAATGACTAATTTCGCTTGATGACGGTGAGGTCAATATGCAAATTCGGTCCTTTACGTGAAATGGCTAGTCAATTCTAGTAATGCCTAAGACTTTCAGTCATTACTCGTAACCACTGACTGAATCAGTCATTACTGGTAATGACTAAAAAACCCAGTCATTACTAGTTCTGCCTGATTACCACTCATGACGGTAACATATACAACCAACAAGCAGCACATGATAATGATCTTACAAGAGCTTCTTGTAAATACCCAATTCACAAGACATAATCATTTGTTTATCTGCAAGTCATATTGCAATCAGCAACATGACTAATTCAGTGATAATGCATAAAAAGTATTCATCATGGTCAAACAAAAGTTGACCACTGCTAGCATTCCTGCCAGTGCATGCATGTATACCATGACATTAATTGTTTCATGTCCAAACATAGTTCACATGCTGTACATTTTAAAGATATGCCCCAATACACAATGAAAAATCAACACTCATAAAATGTTAATATATTGAGAAATGAGGCTCTCCATCAGTTTCCAAGTACATAACATTATTTGCAAAAACAGACTCGTCATCAACACCAATGAACTCGGAGTTCTGCAGAGCATTATCAACAATGCCACTGTACAACTACATCCATTTACAAAAGTCATCCAGCACTAGACATTTGTATGACCCTGGAATCAGTAGAAATGTATTTTTGTTTTAAGCACATGCCATGGCACAACCCTCTCTCAAGTATACCAACTCTGATGGGAGTGTAATCAATCAAAACATACAAGAATTATCAAGCTCCACAGTGACACATGTGCAGGTCATGCATTTTAACTAATGCACTACAACCATCTATGAGTCATCAACAGCAGGAAAATAACCACAGTGCCACAGCTTGATGCAAAATAATTAGAGTAACCCACTCTGTCACAAAAACTGAGTCACATAAAAAGACTTGGCCCACCAGAAGTACATGTATATTTAAACACAGAAGTATGCCCCTTATGAAAAAAATACATCATAGAAAAGTTGCAGTAGTACAAAGAAGGAATCCACAGCATATTCAGATTGGCATGCCAACATAATTTTGGTCTTGCTTATTCATTCATTCTCTCTCCTACCCCACCCTTCTTTTTCACACACACACACACACACACACACACACACACACACACACACACACACACACACACATACACACACACACACATGAGAGAGAGAGAGAGAGAGAGAGAGAGAGAGAGAGAGAGAGAGAGAGGGGTGGGGGGGGGGGGAGGGAGGAAGGGAGACCAGTGTAACAGGGTAATATAAAACATTTCAAACTCTCAATATATATCATAGTTAGATGCCTTTTTGTCTTGCACCGAGGCTGCTATCACTTCATCTTATATGGAGTGTTGCTGGTAACATCAATATGACTGAAATCAAACTATTAAACAACACATGAATTGACTATATACAACTATCATGATAATTAGATACATAGCTAGCCATAAGTTGTTTCCTATTCACTGATCAATATTTGCCTGCAATTAGCCCCATTTCAGACACAAAGCACAAGAGAAATGGGTATGATGAATTCAATGAAAATATGTCAAAAACAGTATTCATGTTGTACATTTCAAAATGTTGAGAAGTGCATGCATCTTTGTTTTAGTGTTTGATGACAAATACAATTCAAAGTAATGCACACATGTATTGCAAAGTCAAGTCCAAATATTTCATTAGAGAACAACATGGTAAGACTCTTCAAGTTCAATACTTACTAATGTTACAAGAGAGTATTCAAATCAATCCCAACACCCTTGCATTCATGTTTACATGACCAGACCTGTGCACCCTAGATTTTCAAAATCAGAAGATTCTGGGTGAAAAATCAGAAGATTTTTTCTCAAACTCCAAACGACACAAATACACAACACACACACTGGAACTCCAACACGAAAAAAATCGTGAGATCGTGAAAACCAGTCGTAGAATGCTTCAAAAATCGTACATTGTACGATTTTTTCGTACAAGTGCACAGGTCTGCATGACTATCAGCATTTCCACAGCAGTGCTGCCATTCAGAGTCAAGGAGAAAATTCCCCATTCACCATGAGCAACAAAACACACACCAGGCAGTTCTTGTTGTCAGGCACTCCTCAAGATGTCCATTATAGTGTCTGCAGCAAGTGCGTGTATACCACAACAACTACAATGGCATTAACCACAACCAGACACATGAAAAGAGTAAGCCCCCTCTCCCCACCCACCCCTAAATAAAAAATCCCAAACCCCAAACAGGTGACATATTATGGTCCACTTGGGAATACTGCCAAAGTGAAAAACATAAACTGGAAAGATTAATGGCATGTTCCAACTCTTTCTGTTAAAGCACACCGTTATGTATGACGTGAATAATATTAATTGTCTTACTGCTAGTCACCTCACAACAAACTATCTTTTCCATTAATGCAATGTTTACATTTTGTCAAGTGTGCCCATCTGAAGCAGAGGGTCAATGATCATATAACATACACATTATACCTGCTCATATAATTAACATGAATTAATTCACAATGAAATCATAAGGGACCTGGTTTTTATGGCTTTACTACATCATACCAAAAATCTGAGTGCCACAGAGCATCTGTAGGTTGGTGAATACGCTTTAAATTCTACTGTTTACTGACAAAAAGATAAACTGATTCCTTGCCATGACACACATTTATCAAAATAATCTAATTAAAATAGACCCCTTCAAAAAAGGAGAAAAAGGATCATTATGCACAATACATACAAATACATTCTTTACACAGCAGATATTCATGATGTCAACTTCAAATCATAGCAGGATTAATTACAATTGTCAAAATACTGAAGCTAGTTGAAGTACCACATATCCATGCCTTCATATGGATAGAAATCACCAGGCCTTGATAACTCTCAAAAGTATACACCTCATTTGACAGATTCATTAAATGTAGGCTTCTCCATTCAGATGGTGGATTGCTAATATAACTTGCTTTCAATTCATATAATGTTTAATCAACATTTTATTGCACACAAACATGTAAACTCATAAACAATGTTTTCACATCCATTGAGAGAGTGAAAAAAAGCAATTATTGAAAGCATATCAATATCATCTGGTGACAACCCAAATGTACCAACCATGAAATGGCTGGGTCATGCATATGCCATCTGCATTCTCCAGTCTACCCCTTGATTAAAAAAACAATGGTTCCTGACAAACTGCTAGGCTGCCCCCTTCACTTCTCAAACAAAGACCATAATTTCATACCTTGCAATTAAGACATAACCCATACTTGTAACTCAAAGTCAGCAATGCAGAAACATGTCAAGCAAGCCTTATTCCTTTGTACTGGGAGGTCCACATCAATCAAACAAGAGTGCAGAAAATACATTGGAATAACATTAAGTACAACAACTGAGCAAACAAGACCAAACAAGAAGTCTACATTAATTAAATCCCAGTGAACAATGTAATGAAAAACAACATCATTGTACTCCGTGTCATCAGACTTCTTGGAAAAATACACAGAACAAAAATGAAGTGGGCCAAATGAATCAACTTTTTTTTCCTCCACTGACAGTTTTCAGTACGACTCATGGTGGCAAGAGATTATGAAATTACTGCAATGGTCGCCTGTGAGCAGCAGAACACAACCAGATGCATGAACCATCATGCATTCAGATAATGATGTGTAGGCCTCAGTGCATTTTGACACAAAAACTGCTACAAATACTTAATGATTTGCACGCAACTGATCATAATGCAGTATCCTCCTTTAAAACAGGCACTGTCTAGTCTGGTATTTAAAAATGGCAACAACCGGCATGCATTTTGCCAGCAACTGCTCTCTTTGAGCTGTCCAAACAATCCACTTCTGAACCTACAGAGAGGGTTACAAAAATCATGCAACAGTGAAGGGGCAAGACCAGATACATCAACCTAAAGACTACATAATGATCCATGTGACATGCACAGCATTTGTTAGTCTCTGAGACCTTGCATGGGTCCCAGAAAGATCACTGAGCAAAATGTCCTCTCAGTTTGGTCACTAGCAAACTCTCACAGCATGTCGGTCAATCATCAGAGTCACTTTCAGGACTGGATGAGTCTCCATCAGTGCTGCTGAAATACTCTCTCTTCTGTTAGGGATGGCACAATTTCTTCCAACATCATCTTGAAATACTCACGGCCTTTGTGATATATGAGCTGTGGATCCAGCTGCCCATAGCCTTTGTCTTGTGTGTGATGCCCAGGATCGCTGCACATCCTGTGCAAGATTTCTCGCATCACTGCATTGTTGGTGACTGCCCGTCTGTACTCTCTCCCACCTATGAGACGCACAAGATTATAAAGGGTTAGAGTTAGGGTTAGAGTTAAGGTTAGAGTTAGGGTGGGAGTGGCATTGCTTTGTTGTTGTTGTTAGTTTGTCTGTTTCATAAAAGTCATATGACCTTAAAGTTATGACATTTCTAGGGAATTGAAAGAATACCTATAAAACAGCAACCATTGAAAGAGTGCACATGTACCCAAATAAAAGGTGGTTTCAAAACTGAAATGTCCTTCAACATGTTCAGTGTGTTAATGAGTAAGGAAACAAATAGGCCTACATCACAACAATTTCAGTCTTGTAAGTTGAAGGTTTTAGGTCCGAGGTTTCACTATATCAACCATACATTACCAGAAGTAAAAATGTTTAAAGGACGTATCAGTATTCTGGTCAACATTTGCAAAAATCACAATTCTAGATTCCCTACAGCCTAATTGTCCCCGGGGGAAAAAAGAAATCAAACATATTTTGTTTTGGAATATTGCAGTTGACCATTTGCAGCTCCATCGACCACGCACCATCGCCAGCTAATCTGTGCGTGTACTTGTCATCATTGCACGATGTTTGCACATCGCCAGCTTGCCTGCACAAGTAGACTCATGATGAGAAATAATTAGTCCTAACACTCTAGGGGGAAAACTTGTGAGGTGTGTAGGTGGGACAACCTACATCTTGGGTGACTGTCATAGAAAACAATTTATGACTGTGGTTTTCAACAGTTTTCAATTCCTCAGTAGAGTACTGTTTGTCACATATTGGGCTGGGGAACAGCTCCACCCACTGTGCACATCACCAGCCAATCTGTGCAAGTGTATTTGTCATTATTGCATGCAGTTTACACATGCCACCAGTTTGCTTGTACAAGCAGACTCCGGGGAGAAAACCACAGCTATGGTCAAAATGGGTATCAACCTGGTCCTCGAATCACTCTGCCCTCAGTCAAATCCGAGACAAACAGAATTCTACTGAGGTACTGACAACTGTTGAAAACTGCAGTCACAAACTGTTTCCTACAATGTTCACTCGGAATACTGGTTGTCCAATCTATACACAACCCTTGCACAGGTTTTAACCAGAGCAGTGTTTTTCTACCAGGAGTATAAACACTAGAAGCTTTTGTTTGCTTATTTGTTTGTTTTTATTTTATTTGCATCAGTACATGTATAAACATTGAGTACTTATGCAACCGTACCACAGATTCCAAGCACAGGACAAAGATATTCCTT
>JAWQFJ010007071.1:0-53573 GCA_034096865.1 Theodoxus fluviatilis | reverse complement strand
GCATGGATATATGCGTCAACTTCCCTATTTCCAGGCAGTTACGGAGTCTCCATTTAGAGGGATGTGTTTGGGAAATCCCCCTTCTACATTACGTTGCAACTCAAGGGACGTAACTCACGCGAGTCCTCCCATCTCCTCGGAAGTGATATGTCACGCTCTGAAAGAATAGCGTGCTGGGATCTTTCGAACTCCAGCTTAGTCACTATTCTGCTCTTTGCTGGTGCGTTCCTTAACCAGAGCGTGGAACAGCGTAGGAAATTTCCATACCAGTCTCCTGGGTATCCGTCTGGTGGCGCAGTTGGACCTTCACTCATGGCTGGGCATTAGCCATTAGAACTTGAAGCGACGAGACGCCCCCTGCAATCCCACCAACACCGACAGATTCAGGCCTTCTTGGAATGATACTACTTGTGGAGACGACCCATGATGACTGGTTAGACGCTTCGTCTTGATGTCGGAACCAGACGTCATGTACTCCCGCCACTCTTCGTGAGTCAGCGACCGCTTGAACCAACATTTACAGGACCTGCATATATATGCGATTGTTCGAATTTACTGCGGCTTAGTTTCGTTATGTTAAAAAAAAAGGTTGGTAAGACTGAGTGAGAGACCCTTACTACTTCTCAGGTTGGTACCGTAGACTTTTATCCTTATTTGAGTCCCGAAGAATCTTTCAGCTGCAATAGGTCAATCTGTCTTCGTAATCATCGACTGAGGTCTGAACAGGTGTAGAAAGTAAACATTGCTCACTGTTTGTCATAGCAAGAACTGTTGCATATCTCTTGGAAGTGTTACTTTAACAAGGGAGGTAACTGTTTTCTTCATATCTTACTTTTTGCTGGTGTTAGGTTTGATGCAGTTGCTAATTACAGCATGACGAAACAATAATTCATCAACATTCATTGCCAATAAACGTTGTGAAATTTTGTGGCCTAAATGTCATTGCTCTATTAACTAATCAGGGTGCTTCATTTGCATTGATTCTTGATGCTTCTAAAACAAGGTACCTGTGAGCCAGAAAATCCCCATGGAGTTGAGACAGTGTTGGAGTGATACTAAAAATAACCCAATGACCAGGGGTAAAAGTGTGCAGTTTGAGCATCCCTCTCTGGTGAGAAGTCCTTCCACAAAAAGTACACTTCACTTCTCATTTGAGCACCCCTCTCTGGTGAGAAGTCCTTACACAAAAAGTACATTTCACTTCTCATTTGAGCACCCCTCTTTGGTGAGAAGTCCTTACACAAAAAGTACATTTCACTTCTCATTTGAGCACCCCTCTTTGGTGAGAAGTCCTTTCACAAAAAGTACACTTCACTTCTCATTTGAGCACCCCTCTTTGGTGAGAAGTCCTTTCACAAAAAGTACACTTCACTTCTCATTTGAGCACCCCTCTTTGGTGAGAAGTCCAGTTACACAAAAAGTACATTTCACTTCTCATACAGACAAGAAGCAAGTCGTGCAGAGCTAGCACCAGAAAAAAATAATTTCTTGTTGTTTTTAGTTCCTCTGTCAGTCTGTGCCATCTATTTTTGTTAGTAGTTATGGATCTTTCTCTCTGAGCAAACATCAGAATTTCCTCTAAACCCTATCGCATTGTAGTTGCTGTCCTCATCAAAACTAGCAAATCACATGATTTGGATTTTCTTTTCTCTTGAGACTCTCCATAGGAAGTGCTTTCACTTCTCTTTGTGTTTAGTCAGGCAGATTTCAAAGGAGCAGAATGCACAGACTGCACCACCTTCTTAGTTCACCAAATTGTGACAATGCCACACACACGCACATACACGCAGAGAGAGAGAGATAGAGAGAGACAGACAGAGATAGACAGAGACAGACAGATAGGGACAGATAGAGAGAGAGGTGGGTGGGAGGGAGAGACAGACAGACAGACAGACTCCTCATCTAAACCTGGTTTCAGCTCATATCCTGGTTTTGACAGGCATGGGCTCATCCGAAATGCACATGGGTCTTTAGTGTGAAGGCCCATATGCATATATATGGCAGTCTTTGGGTTGAAGGCCTGTCTTAGGACCTGTCCACAGCAAGAGTGTGAAGACCTCCCTTTGTACCAGTAATGGGTGTTGGTAATGGGCGCTTTGATGTGAAGGCCCAGCATGATGCATGTCAAATATAGACTGAAACAGCCTGAACTACAGCATTCACTGATGGGGCACACACCAGCACTCACTGTGATGGGGCACACACCAGCACTCACTGTGATGGGGCACACACCAGCACTCACTGTGATGGGGCACACACCAGCACTCACTGTGATGGGGCACACACCAGCACTCACTGTGATGGGGCACACACCAGCACTCACTGTGATGGGGCACACACCAGCACTCACTGTCGTGGGGCACACACCAGCACTCACTGTGATGGGGCACACACCAGCACTCACTGTGATGGGGCACACACCAGCACTCACTGTGATGGGGCACACACCAGCACTCACTGTGATGGGGCACACACCAGCACTCACTGTCGTGGGGGACACACCAGCACTCACTGTGATGGGGCACACACCAGCACTCACTGTGATGGGGCACACACCAGCACTCACTGTGATGGGGCACACACCAGCACTCACTGTGATGGGGCACACACCAGCACTCACTGTGATGGGGCACACACCAGCATTCACTGTGATGGGGCACACACCAGCACTCACTGTGATGGGGCACACACCAGCACTCACTGTGATGGGGCACACACCAGCACTCACTGTGATGGGGCACACACCAGCACTCACTGTGATGGGGCACACACCAGCACTCACTGTGATGGGGCACACACCAGTATTGTGATGGGGCACACACCAGCACTCACTGTGATGGGGCACACACCAGCACTCACTGCGATGGGGCACACACCAGCACTCACTGTGATGGGGCACACACCAGCACTCACTGTGATGGGGCACACACCAGCACTCACTGTGATGGGGCACACACCAGCACTCACTGTGATGGGGCACACACCAGCACTCACTGTGATGGGGACACACCAGCATTCACTGTGATGGGGCACACACCAGCACTCACTGTGATGGGGCACACACCAGCACTCACTGTGATGGGGCACACACCAGCACTCACTGTGATGGGGCACACACCAGCACTCACTGTGATGGGGCTCACACCAGCACTCACTGTGATAGGGCACACACCAGCACTCACTGTGATAGGGCACACACCAGCACTCACTGTGATGGGGCACACACCAGCACTCACTGTGATGGGGCACACACCAGCACTCACTGTGATGGGGCACACACCAGCACTCACTGTGATGGGGCACACACCAGCACTCACTGTGATGGGGCACACACCAGCACTCACTGTGATGGGGCACACACCAGCACTCACTGTGATGGGGCACACACCAGCACTCACTGTGATGGGGCACACACCAGCACTCACTGTGATGGGGCACACACCAGCACTCACTGTGATGGGGCACACACCAGCACTCACTGTGATGGGGCACACACCAGCACTCACTGTGATGGGGCACACACCAGCACTCACTGTGATGGGGCACACACCAGCACTCACTGTGATGGGGCACACACCAGCACTCACTGTGATGGGGCACACACCAGCACTCACTGTGATGGGGCACACACCAGCACTCACTGTGATGGGGCACACACCAGCACTCACTGTGATGGGGCACACACCAGCACTCACTGTGATGGGGCACACACCAGCACTCACTGTGATGGGGCACACACCAGCACTCACTGTGATGGGGCACACACCAGCACTCACTGTGATGGGGCACACACCAGCACTCACTGTGATGGGGCACACACCAGCACTCACTGTGATGGGGCACACACCAGCACTCACTGTGATGGGGCACACACCAGCACTCACTGTGATGGGGCACACACCAGCACTCACTGTGATGGGGCACACACCAGCACTCACTGTGATGGGGCACACACCAGCACTCACTGTGATGGGGCACACACCAGCACTCACTGTGATGGGGCACACACCAGCACTCACTGTGATGGGGCACACACCAGCACTCACTGTGATGGGGCACACACCAGCACTCACTGTGATGGGGCACACACCAGCACTCACTGTGATGGGGCACACACCAGCACTCACTGTGATGGGGCACACACCAGCACTCACTGTGATGGGGCACACACCAGCACTCACTGTGATGGGGCACACACCAGCACTCACTGTGATGGGGCACACACCAGCACTCACTGTGATGGGGCACACACCAGCACTCACTGTGATGGGGCACACACCAGCACTCACTGTGATGGGGCACACACCAGCACTCACTGTGATGGGGCACACACCAGCACTCACTGTGATGGGGCACACACCAGCACTCACTGTGATGGGGCACACACCAGCACTCACTGTGATGGGGCACACACCAGCACTCACTGTGATGGGGCACACACCAGCACTCACTGTGATGGGGCACACACCAGCACTCACTGTGATGGGGCACACACCAGCACTCACTGTGATGGGGCACACACCAGCACTCACTGTGATGGGGCACACACCAGCACTCACTGTGATGGGGCACACACCAGCACTCACTGTGATGGGGCACACACCAGCACTCACTGTGATGGGGCACACACCAGCACTCACTGTGATGGGGCACACACCAGCACTCACTGTGATGGGGCACACACCAGCACTCACTGTGATGGGGCACACACCAGCACTCACTGTGATGGGGCACACACCAGCACTCACTGTGATGGGGCACACACCAGCACTCACTGTGATGGGGCACACACCAGCACTCACTGTGATGGGGCACACACCAGCACTCACTGTGATGGGCACACACCAGCACTCACTGTGATGGGGCACACACCAGCACTCACTGTGATGGGGCACACACCAGCACTCACTGTGATGGGGCACACACCAGCACTCACTGTGATGGGGCACACACCAGCACTCACTGTGATGGGGCACACACCAGCACTCACTGTGATGGGGCACACACCAGCACTCACTGTGATGGGGCACACACCAGCACTCACTGTGATGGGGCACACACCAGCACTCACTGTGATGGGGCACACACCAGCACTCACTGTGATGGGGCACACACCAGCACTCACTGTGATGGGGCACACACCAGCACTCACTGTGATGGGGCACACACCAGCACTCACTGTGATGGGGCACACACCAGCACTCACTGTGATGGGGCACACACCAGCACTCACTGTGATGGGGCACACACCAGCACTCACTGTGATGGGGCACACACCAGCACTCACTGTGATGGGGCACACACCAGCACTCACTGTGATGGGGCACACACCAGCACTCACTGTGATGGGGCACACACCAGCACTCACTGTGATGGGGCACACACCAGCACTCACTGTGATGGGGCACACACCAGCACTCACTGTGATGGGGCACACACCAGCACTCACTGTGATGGGGCACACACCAGCACTCACTGTGATGGGGCACACACCAGCACTCACTGTGATGGGGCACACACCAGCACTCACTGTGATGGGGCACACACCAGCACTCACTGTGATGGGGCACACACCAGCACTCACTGTGATGGGGCACACACCAGCACTCACTGTGATGGGGCACACACCAGCACTCACTGTGATGGGGCACACACCAGCACTCACTGTGATGGGGCACACACCAGCACTCACTGTGATGGGGCACACACCAGCACTCACTGTGATGGGGCACACACCAGCACTCACTGTGATGGGGCACACACCAGCACTCACTGTGATGGGGCACACACCAGCACTCACTGTGATGGGGCACACACCAGCACTCACTGTGATGGGGCACACACCAGCACTCACTGTGATGGGGCACACACCAGCACTCACTGTGATGGGGCACACACCAGCACTCACTGTGATGGGGCACACACCAGCACTCACTGTGATGGGGCACACACCAGCACTCACTGTGATGGGGCACACACCAGCACTCACTGTGATGGGGCACACACCAGCACTCACTGTGATGGGGCACACACCAGCACTCACTGTGATGGGGCACACACCAGCACTCACTGTGATGGGGCACACACCAGCACTCACTGTGATGGGGCACACACCAGCACTCACTGTGATGGGGCACACACCAGCACTCACTGTGATGGGGCACACACCAGCACTCACTGTGATGGGGCACACACCAGCACTCACTGTGATGGGGCACACACCAGCACTCACTGTGATGGGGCACACACCAGCACTCACTGTGATGGGGCACACACCAGCACTCACTGTGATGGGGCACACACCAGCACTCACTGTGATGGGGCACACACCAGCACTCACTGTGATGGGGCACACACCAGCACTCACTGTGATGGGGCACACACCAGCACTCACTGTGATGGGGCACACACCAGCACTCACTGTGATGGGGCACACACCAGCACTCACTGTGATGGGGCACACACCAGCACTCACTGTGATGGGGCACACACCAGCACTCACTGTGATGGGGCACACACCAGCACTCACTGTGATGGGGCACACACCAGCACTCACTGTGATGGGGCACACACCAGCACTCACTGTGATGGGGCACACACCAGCACTCACTGTGATGGGGCACACACCAGCACTCACTGTGATGGGGCACACACCAGCACTCACTGTGATGGGGCACACACCAGCACTCACTGTGATGGGGCACACACCAGCACTCACTGTGATGGGGCACACACCAGCACTCACTGTGATGGGGCACACACCAGCACTCACTGTGATGGGGCACACACCAGCACTCACTGTGATGGGGCACACACCAGCACTCACTGTGATGGGGCACACACCAGCACTCACTGTGATGGGGCACACACCAGCACTCACTGTGATGGGGCACACACCAGCACTCACTGTGATGGGGCACACACCAGCACTCACTGTGATGGGGCACACACCAGCATTCACTGTGATGGGGCACACACCAGCACTCACTGTGATGGGGCACACACCAGCACTCACTGTGATGGGGCACACACCAGCACTCACTGTGATGGGGCACACACCAGCACTCACTGTGATGGGGACACACCAGCACTCACTGTGATGGGGCACACACCAGCACTCACTGTGATGGGGCACACACCAGCACTCGCTGTGATGGGGCACACACCAGCACTCACTGTGATGGGGCACACACCAGGCAAGAAGAAAGTCTCAAGTCACCAGGCAAGCTTTTGAGTAGTCATTCAACAACATTACTTTGGGCTTGTATAAGTATATTGATCTTGTAATAATGTCATCTGTTGACCTCTACACCAAGGAAAAATTAAGGAAATTTGAAGGAAAATGGTTTTTAAGATCATGATCTTAGAATGAGATATGCATTGCATTTTAAGAATAAACTAACAAGCTTGAATTTCTTTTTGGTTTTAAATTATTTATTGCATGTGGTACGAATATGCTTTTTCTTGTGGAAAATACATCAAAGATGCTTCACAGGAAAGTGCCAATCAGCTGTCTCTGTGGAACATTCCTTTCTTTCCAGGCAGTCACAACTGCATCAAAACACAAGACACAAGACACAAAGTCTGATTGCAAGTTTATTCAATTTTTTACAAACAAATGTGCATACACTCTTTTCCCGTTCTCTCTTCCAAGATCAATGCAATAGTGCTGAAAGTGAGAGAGAACTAACTCCAATCGTGAATGCTGGAAAGAGATAACATTTCCACATGACTGTCAAATTCACATGCAGACAGGAGTGAGGTAGAAAGGAAGGTTCAGAAGGTACAAGCAGAACCAGTGAACACCAATTATTTGAAGAAGAAAAGGGGGTTGGGGGGGGGGGGGGGGGGGGGGAACCAACCATTTATCCAACTAACTATCCATCCTGTGTGTGGTATATGTGTGTGTGTGCGAGTGTGTGTACATGCATGCATGCGTGTGTACGTGCGAGCTTGAATTTATTTTACCTGCAATTTATGCACCTGTCAATCTAATCATGCATGCAAGTGAGCACACTTGCATCTGTCTGCCTGTCTATCCACATTCTTTGCCTGTCGTTTAACCATCTGTCTGTCCCATCTCTTTCCAAACGTGCATGCATGCATGTATGCATCCATGTGACCTTTCAAGCATCCATCCACCAACCCAGCACTCATCTCAGTCTGCATGCCTCTGTCATTCCTGTTTCAATGGGTCAGCACCAGCACGAATGGAACCGCAGTACACTGTTTTCCACAAGCACATATTACAAATGAATGAATGAAAGAATGAATGAAGCTTTGCAGTTTATCAGTTTTGTGGGCCAAGTACGGCCATCAGCTACAAGATTACAAGAGCCGGTGAGAGTAAGGCCAAGTACGGCCATCAGCTACAAGATTACAAGAGCTGGTGAGAGTACGGCCATCAACTACAAGATTACAAGAGCCGGTGAGAGAAAGGTCAAGAACGGCCATCAGCTACAAGATTACAAGAGCTGGTGAGAGTACGGCCATCAGCTACAAGATTACAAGAGCTGGTGAGAGTACGGCCATCAACTACAAGATTACAAGAGCTGGTGAGAGTACGGCCATCAACTACAAGATTACAAGAGCCGGTGAGAGTAAGGTCAAGTACGGCCATCAGCTACAAGATTACAAGAGCTGGTGAGAGTACGGCCATCAGCTACAAGATTACAAGAGCTGGTGAGAGTAAGGCCATCAGCTACAAGATTACAAGAGCCAGTGAGAGTACGGCCATCAGCTACAAGATTACAAGAGCCGGAGAGAGTACGGCCATCAGCTACAAGATTACAAGAGCCGCTGAGAGTAAGGCCAAGTTCGGCCATTGGCTACAAGATTACAAGAGCAGGTGAGAGTAAGGCCATCAGCTACAAGATTACAAGAGCTGGTGAGAGTAAGGCCATCAGCTACAAGATTACAAGAGCCGGTGAGAGTACGGCCATCAGCTACAAGATTACAAGAGCTGGTGAGAGTAAGGTCAAGTACGGCCATCAGCTACAAGATTACAAGAGCCGGTGAGAGTAAGGTCAAGTACGGCCATCAGCTACAAGATTACAAGAGCCGGTGAGAGTAAGGTCAAGTACGGCCATCAGCTACAAGATTACAAGAGCCGGTGAGAGTAAGGTCAAGTACGGCCATCAGCTACAAGATTACAAGAGCCGGTGAGAGTAAGGTCAAGTACGGCCATCAGCTACAAGATTACAAGAGCTGGTGAGAGTACGGCCATTGGCTACAATATTACAAGAGCAGGTGAGAGTAAGGTCAAGTACGGCCATCAGCTACAAGATTACAAGAGCCGGTGAGAGTAAGGTCAAGTACGGCCATCAGCTACAAGATTACAAGAGCCGGTGAGAGTAAGTTCAAGTACGGCCATCAGCTACAAGATTACAAGAGCTGGTGAGAGTAAGGTCAAGTACGGCCATCAGCTACAAGATTACAAGAGCTGGTGAGAGTAAGGCCAAGTACGGCCATCAGCTACAAGATTACAAGAGCTGGTGAGAGTAAGGCCAAGTACGGCCATCAGCTACAAGATTATAAGAGCAGGTGAGAGTAAGGCCAAGTACGGCCATCAGCTACAAGATTACAAGAGCTGGTGAGAGTAAGGCCAAGTACGGCCATCAACTACAAGATTACAAGAGCTGGTGAGAGTAAGGCCAAGTACGGCCATCAGCTACAAGATTATAAGAGCAGGTGAGAGTAAGGCCAAGTACGGCCATCAGCTACAAGATTACAAGGGCTGGTGAGAGTAAGGTCAAGTACGGCCATCAGCTACAAGATTACAAGAGCTGGTGAGAGTAAGGCCAAGTACGGCCATTGGCTACAATATTACAAGAGCAGGTGAGAGTAAGGCCAAGTTCGGCCATTGGCTACAAGATTACAAGAGCTGGTGAAAGTACGGCCATCAGCTACAAGATTACAAGAGCAGGTGAGAGTAAGGCCAAGTACGGCCATCAGCTACAAGATTACAAGGGCTGGTGAGAGTAAGGTCAAGTACGGCCATCAGCTACAAGATTACAAGAGCTGGTGAGAGTAAGGCCAAGTACGGCCATTGGCTACAATATTACAAGAGCAGGTGAGAGTGAGGCCAAGTTCGGCCATTGGCTACAAGATTACAAGAGCTGGTGAGAGTAAGGTCAAGTACGGCCATCAGCTACAAGATTACAAGAGCAGGTGAGAGTAAGGCCAAGTACGGCCATCAGCTACAAGATTATAAGAGCAGGTGAGAGTAAGGCCAAGTACGGCCATCAGCTACAAGATTACAAGGGCTGGTGAGAGTAAGGTCAAGTACGGCCATCAGCTACAAGATTATAAGAGCAGGTGAGAGTAAGGCCAAGTACGGCCATCAGCTACAAGATTACAAGAGCCGGTGAGAGTAAGGCCAAGTACGGCCATCAGCTACAAGATTACAAGAGCCGCTGAGAGTACGGCCATCAGCTACAAGATTACAAGAGCCGGTGAGAGTAAGGCCAAGTTCGGCCATTGGCTACAAGATTACAAGAGCCGGTGAGAGTACGGCCAAGTACGGCCATCAGCTACAAGATTACAAGAGCCGGTGAGAGTACGGCCAAGTACGGCCATCAGCTACAAGATTACAAGAGCTGGTGAGAGTAAGGCCAAGTACGGCCATCAGCTACAAGATTACAAGAGCCGGTGAGAGTACGGCCATCAGCTACAAGATTACAAGAGCTGGTGAGAGTAAGGCCAAGTACGGCCATCAGCTACAAGATTACAAGAGCCGGTGAGAGTACGGCCATCAGCTACAAGATTACAAGAGCCGGTGAGAGTACGGCCATCAGCTACAAGATTACAAGAGCCGCTGAGAGTAAGGCCAAGTACGGCCATCAGCTACAAGATTACAAGAGCCGGTGAGAGTACGGCCATCAGCTACAAGATTACAAGAGCCGGTGAGAGTAAGGCCAAGTTCGGCCATCAGCTACAAGATTACAAGAGCAGGTGAGAGTAAGGCCAAGTACGGCCATCAGCTACAAGATTACAAGAGCCGGTGAAAGTAAGGCCAAGTACGGCCATCAGCTACAAGATTACAAGAGCAGGTGAGAGTAAGGCCAAGTTCGGCCATCAGCTACAAGATTACAAGAGCTGGTGAGAGTACGGCCATCAGCTACAAGATTACAAGAGCAGGTGAGAGTAAGGCCAAGTACGGCCATCAGCTACAAGATTACAAGAGCCGGTGAAAGTAAGGCCAAGTACGGCCATCAGCTACAAGATTACAAGAGCAGGTGAGAGTAAGGCCAAGTTCAGCCATCAGCTACAAGATTACAAGAGCTGGTGAGAGTACGGCCATCAGCTACAAGATTACAAGAGCAGGTGAGAGTAAGGCCAAGTACGGCCATCAGCTACAAGATTACAAGAGCTGGTGAGAGTACGGCCATCAGCTACAAGATTACAAGAGCAGGTGAGAGTAAGGCCAAGTTCGGCCATTGGCTACAAGATTACAAGGGCTGGTGAGAGTAAGGCCAAGTACGGCCATCAGCTACAAGATTACAAGAGCTGGTGAGAGTACGGCCATCAGCTACAAGATTACAAGAGCTGGTGAGAGTAAGGCCAAGTACGGCCATCAGCTACAAGATTACAAGAGCTGGTGAGAGTAAGGTCAAGTACGGCCATCAGCTACAAGATTACAAGAGCAGGTGAAAGTAAGGCCAAGTACGGCCATCGGCTACAAGATTACAAGAGCCGGTGAGAGTAAGAGCAAGTGAAGAGTTTATTCCCAACTCATTCCTTTTTTATGAATAGCATTGGGAGACCAGGTGGGTCTATTCCTACTACCAATCCACAGGGGGTCTATTCTTACCCCCACCCTACAGGGGTCTTTTCCTACCCCCAACCCTCACTGGGTCTATTCTTACCCCCAACCCACAGGGAGTCTATTCTTACCCCCAACCCACAGATGGTCTATTCTTACCCCCATCCCTCACAGGGTCTATTCTTACCCCCAACCCACAGGGAGTCTATTCTTACCCCCAACCCACAGGGGGTCTATTCTTACCTCCAACCCACAGGGGGTCAAATCTTACCTCCAACCCACAGGTGGTTTATTCTTACCTCCAGCCACAGGAGATCTGTTCTTGCCCCCAACCCACAGGGGGTCAAATCTTACCTCCAACCCACAGGTGGTTTATTCTTACCTCCAGCCACAGGAGATCTGTTCTTGCCCCCAACCCACAGGGGGTCTATTCTTACCCCCAACCCACAGGAGACGCAACAGGATAGGAGGACAGCATTTCAGTGAGGGACAGAGGGAACTAAACATCCCACAATGCCACACTGAATGGTCTCCCTCTCCTCCCATCTTATTCCTGTGTAAATTCATCCTGGACACTTAAATCTACACACAGCCTCACCTCCTACTTTCTTAAAAGTTGTTCCTTTCCTTAAGACAGAAGCAGTCCAGCAGGGAAAGACGGGCCGCAGCCCATTCTGTGAACCCGAGTCAGTATTGCGCCGATAGGCGAAATCTCTAGTGAACTAGAATGGTCACAGCCTTGACTCACAGACACAAACAGCTGTGTCAGCAATGGAAAAACTTAATAGACTGGCTTCATAAGGAGATATTTTTTTAAGGTGGTAACAGTAACCCAACTGATCCTACTTTTTTCCCACCAACCCTAAATTTTTTTCCAATCATACTAAAAAGATAATATCGATAACAATTTTGTTAAGAAAAAAAGAAGATAATAAACAACAAACTGTTTTGTCCCATCCTCTCTATCCTACAAGCACTCCGGGAATCCACGATTTCAGTAGAAAAAAGCAATTTCTGTGGAAGAGAAACTCTGATTTATATTCGTTCTGGCCTCTTCTTTAAAAAAGTTCTGGCCAATTTAACAACAGCCCTGATTGTTTTGGCCATGTTGCCTTAACCACAACCTTCTAGGGGGTTCTGGCCAATTTAACAACAGCCCTAATTGTTTTGGCCATGTTGCCTTAACCACAACCTTCTAGGGGACGAGATCTAAGCTACCATCAACAACTGGATCATACAAGACAATGGCTGTGATCACACACAGCCTTCTAGGGGACGAGGCCTGGAGCTCAGCTACCATCAACAACTGGGTCATACAAGACAATGGCTGTGATCACACACAGCCTTCTAGGGGACGAGGCCTGAGCTACCATCAACAACTCGATCATACAAGACAATGGCTGTGATCACACGCAGGTTTCTAGGGGACGAGGCCTAAGCTACCATCAACAACTGGGTCATACAAGACAATGGATGTGATCACACACAGGCTTCTAGGGGACGAGGCCTAAGCTACCATCAACAACTGGGTCATACAAGACAATGGCTGTGATCACACACAGGCTTCTAGGGGACGAGGCCTGAGCTACCATCAACAACTGGGTCATACAAGACAATGGCTGTGATCACACACAGCCTTCTAGGGGACGAGGCCTAAGCTACCATCAACAACTGGGTCATACAAGACAATGGCTGTGATCACACACAGCCTTCTAGGGGACGAGGCCTAAGCTACCATCAACAACTGGGTCATACAAGACAATGGCTGTGATCACACACAGGCTAATATAGAGCACTACAAGAGCTGCCATCACTGACAGACTTGAATACAACATGTGAAGAGTACGCAGCAAGTGAATCCCTCAAAACGTCACAAGTGCCAGATTCCAAGCATGAGGCTCAACTACCACAGTTTGTGAGGCAAGAGCAGAGATGACTCAACCACCATGACATAATTATGTGACCCATTTCCACAAACTGAGTCTTAACTCGCACGCAGCAAAAACACTGTAGAGGCTGACAAAGGTGATGAGATTGGATTTTGTGCATGTTGACATTTTGGCAAAACTGAATCCTACATACACACTTAATTTTCTTTATTGAATGTTGGAAAGTTTCTTTATAGCTTAAAAAACACACAAATTTGCACTTTATTGCACCTAGCTATTCTAAAGTATTATGCATTAACTTCCTCTGTTTTGCATTTTTAGTTGAATACGTGTAATAGCAAGAATTTGTTGTCAAGACCAAATACTTTTCCATTTATTTATCATTCTATGTTCAGAAATAGATTTTCTCTACCAACCTGCAAAATTTTGAGTTGATGAATGCATTAAAAAGGCTTGTTGCTAAGGTAAAACTGGATAAATTTGTTAAATCTTTTACCCTTGATTTCTTAAAACAGCCATCAGCACACCATCTCTCTTTGAGTGAGCATAACTTGTTTAGTTTTTGGAGTAGAGGTTTGATTTTTATATCAAATGAAAGATAAATTTTTGCAGATTTTGAAAATTTAAATATCTAAAAATATCATTTTTGCGAGTTAAGACTGAAAACGGGTCATATATGGGTCACATCCCAGTCTGGCTTCTATGGCAATTTCTGTAGATCAATGACAAATGACAGACATAAACAAGACGTTCAAAAATGGCATAATCCATTAACTACCGCATCATATCATGACTTAGAGGTCATATTTCCAACTGGCTTCTAAAATGGATTTCCATAGATCAATGACAAATGACAGATATAAATAGGACACCCCGAAATGGTACAATCAGTGTCACACTCACACAAGTATTACAAGAGACCTGTCAGAAACAGCTAAACTTGAACACAATGTTTTTCAAAATTAAATGTGTTGGATTTGGAGTGGATACTTTTACTTGTCATGAATGTTTCCCAGAGGAGAGAAGGCAATAAACACAATGTTTCAAGTTGTAGACCCTTCGTCAAGTGAAACTAGTGTTTTTCTTCTTTTTCTTCTACTTCTCGAACGCCATCACACTTGGATTCTAGAGTCAAGGATGAAATGGGCTGTCTTCTGGAGAGATTCCACCCTGCCGTACAGCTTTTTATGAATGCTTGCTGGTTCCGGCCAATCGTCCTCTCGCAGCAGCCGGTGGTTCCTGCATTCCTGCAGAATGTGTTCAGCCGTCTGATCGGCCTCTCCACAGGAGCACTTTGGGGATGGCACAAGTCTGAATCTCTTGTGCATGTGGTAGTTGAGTCTATTGTGCCCTGTCCGCAACCTGAAGATGACCACCTGTTCTTGTCTGGACAGTTAATGGTAGCTGTCCGTTGTCTGGGGTGTTCTGTACAGGGCCTTCACCATGGTGTTCATTTCTATAAGGGCGACTCTGTTCTCTTCTTGGTGGTCTTCAGCTCCCAGCTTTGCCATTCTATCCGCCTCCTCATTTCCATGTATTCCACAGTGTGAGGGGATCCACTGCAGTACAATCCTGAAGCATGTGATGTTTTGGAGTGCTTTCAGGAGTTGAGGCAGTTTGCTTGCTGTTGCTGCCTCCAAGACGGAGAGTGCGTCTGTGAGGAAGACTATACCTGGGAGTCTCCGTAATATTCCAATGCAATTTGTGCTGGGAAAGTCACCTTGGATCATTTCTTTCATGCCCCAAACTTTGATCTTTTTCAGCTTTTCATCACCTGTTTTGTACAATGGAACCATCGTTTATGGTGGGGGGAGGGAATGAAATGGGAGGCAGGGAGAGAGAGAGAGAGAGAGAGAGAGAGAGAGAGAGAGAGAGAGAGAGAGAGAGAGAGAGAGAGAGAGAGAGAGAGAGAGAGAGAGAGAGAGAGGGAGGGAGGGAGGGAGGGAGGGAGGGAGGGAGGGAGGGAGGGAGGGAGGGAGGGAGGGAGGGAGGGAGGGAGGGAGGGAGGGAGGGAGGGAGGGAGGGAGGGAGGGAGGGAGGGAGGGAGGGAGATTTGTAACGTAGACAGTCAGCTATCAAAGGGATGAAGTTTGGAAGGTGGATACATGACATGTAAGTGCACAAGCAAGAATATTTTACTATTTTTTTTGTTTATTACATACTCGGGCAAAATTTCCTTCCCTCATATAATAAATGATGTATAGTTGTTTCTACTTTGTCCATACACAAAAAATAAGTTTTTAATACTGTGATATGAATTGAATGTATTTCCTATTGGATGAATACATATATCAATCTTTAATTCTATGGTGAAGTTAGGCTGGTAGTTGATGAGGGCTGTTATCATGTTTATTTTTGGCCTGTCTCTATTTGTAAGTCTTGTGATGTTGTTCCCTGAGCCAGTTATTGGTTGAAGCTGCTGTTGATGTTCTAGGAAGTAGGCAAAGTGGCCAGGGAAATTATCAAATAAAAAAACAACACGACCACACCTAGAGTACGGCTCCAACTCTTGGATGACAGCTGCCCAGTCGCACCAACAGACCCTTGACAGAGCCCAGAACCAGGCCCTACGAATCATCACAGGCGCTGTCAGATCTACGCCTATAGAGAAGATGGAGCAAACATCAGGCATCCCACCACTTCAGAAAAGAAGGGAGTGCAAAGCTGTGATGCAGAACATGAGGGCAAGGTTCTTAGAGGATCACCTGATGCACAACAGAGTGAAGAACCTCAGCTCAGGAAGGCTGAAAAGATCCTGCTTTGTACTAGAAAGCAGAGCACTGTTGAGAAAGCATCAAGACCTGCTGCCAGCAGAGGTAGAACTCTTCACCGGCAGACGATCCTCCACCTTGGAAAACTGCACTGAACAACGTCACCATCCGTACCACAGTACCCCATTACGCCACCAAAGACGAGCACTGTGACGCCTGCAAGAAAGCTCTGACAATGGCCATGCTTAATGAAACGTACCCCCAGGAAGCATGGATAAGGGCCTACACAGATGGGTCAGCCACAGATGCAGTCAAGAGGGGGGGAGCTGGAGCATACATCCAGTACCCAGGTGGAAAATGGCAGGCAGAGGCAATACCAACAGGCCTCCACTGCACCAACTACAGAGCAGAGGTTGAAGCCCTGATCCATGCTGCACGGAACAAAAGTTACAAAGGTGGACCCATAGACATTTAGGGTTGGGATCAGTGACAAGCTTGAACAGAATATTACAAGAGCAAGATCAGTGACGCACTTGACTAGAATATCACAAGCATCAGTCAGAATCATAGCAGCATAGAAAAATTTACTCCCAGTGGACCATGATTTTCCATCAGACGTGCCTGCAAAACTAAGTCAAACCTGACTTCCTGTTTGTCTCCAGTCCCAAAGACTGAGGTGTGTGGCACTGATCCCTTATCAGCCTGGTGTTTGGGGTCAAAGTTCCATGCTGGAATCGGGGAATCCCCGTGAGATCAGCAGTGTCCAGTGTTTCTGTGGGCACTATGAGGGGGGTCCTGGTCTTCTGACCTGGTTCCTGTCGGCCATCTGGCGCCAATGTTCATCCTAAAACAAAAGACACCCACAATTAAAACTGACGTCTAGTCAATAATGAATGGATGGAGTTTTATGGTCTATCAGCCTTTGTAGGCTACGTAAGGGCACCGGAACATGAAAATCACAAGAACAGTTTGGAGTAAGCACAAATCAAGTCACCATGTCCCTGGTTATTCACCTTTTACAGAGATGAGGTGGGTCTATTCTGACCCCCTACCCACAGGGATAGTCAATATGGAGCAAGTATACACACAGGTAAAGATGGGAAGGAAATGCAGAAGTAAGTTGTAATGAGGTGTGAATGAAAATCCTTCCCTACCAATTCCACCATTTAGTGGGTGCTTATTTACAACGGCCCATCATTGTCAACAGCCTGAAAGTAAAATATCTCCCCTGAAAAAGCCAGTAGGTGATTTTAAAAATGTGTTTTCCATTTTGAAATTTTTTTGTTGTGACTTGACTGTTGCAGTATGTGCAAAAGTGAAGACTTGGACATGAGGACAGGGAAAATCACAGCCAAGCAGATGCAGAGAGCAATTGCAGACTCCTTCACACCAGAATCTAAATAATACATAAATTTAACAAAAACACATACATCTAACATGAACATTGGCCTGTAAATTCACTTTATCAAAGATTTGCCACAAAACATTTTAAATATTGTGTTTACTACACTCCCCTTTCCCCCCAGTTCCGTTTCACTGCCTGCCTCTGAGTAAATATGGGAACTGTGTTATATTTATATAACTGGTGCGTAACAAGTTGATTCTACTGTTCTTAATATTTTTATTTGTTACATATTACTTATTCACAAGGTCTCTGGAAAACATGCAGCCCTAGCCATCCGGTGTCCCCCATATCAGCAGGACCCCCTGGCTGCTGGGTTTTGGGGGCCTGCTCCAGTAGCTCAGCCTGCGGTGGCCCCCAGCAGCCAATATGGCCACCAGGGGGCATCAGGACTGCAGTAGGTCAGCCAGACCTAGCAGCATCTCACTGATCAACAGGAATGCAGTATCTGCCACAGCTTGGAGTTCCCTTCACCCTATTCCTCAAGTTCAGCTCCTACGCATACTTCCTCTACAACAGTTAATGTTTCTATTTGTATTATTATTCACTTACATGGTCTCAAGTTTAGTTTATGCATAAACTTCCTCTACAATATTTAATATTTCTATTTTTATTATGATTAATTTTCAAGGTCTTAAGTTTAGATTCCACACATACTTCCTCTACAACATTTAATATTTCCATTTGTATGATACATTATTTTCAAGGTCTCAAGTTTGGTATCTGCATACACCTTCTCTGCTCTACTAATATTTCTACTTGTATCATACTTTATTTACAAGGTCTCAAGTTTAGCATCTACATACACCTCCGCTGTACTAAATATTTCTACCTATACCATTTTATCTACTTACAAGTATCAAGCTTCCTTAGTATAGTGCATGTGCTTTTTGTTAAAGTTTGATCAAGAAGTTTTATAATTTTTAAAGGAACAACCATCATATCGAAGTCATGAAAAGGGCCTTTGTTAACCTCACTTCTTCCAGGAACAAGGGTACAGCATTCTTACTAAAATCTTCTGTCAACTGTAAGACCACACTGTCACTTCTTTTAAGACTAAGTAAATGTCAAGTTTGGATGCTCATAAGTGAACAAGTGATCCCTGGAAATAACAAGAAGGGCAAAGCCCACATGACTCACATGCTGAGAGGTTGTGTTGTGAACTATGTACAGAGGTTGTGTTGTGAACTATGTACAGAGGTTGTGCAACTCAACTCAACTCAACTCAGCGACAGAGCGGGCGGTAGTGACAAAATACTGAAATGAATGATAGTTTTGTGAACTTATGTGTTTGTGTTGTGAAAAGCACCTTTACATTCCTTCACCAAAGTCCACTGATGCTACTGCCATACATCGCAGTAGACATCCTAGGGAAGCGCTGTCAGACAGAGCGGGCTGTAGTGATAGAATACTGACATGTATGATAGTTTTGTGAACTATGTACGAGAAGATCAATAGCGTTGCCGGCAACCAAGACAGCATGCCTGATGATGATGTTGATAAGAACTGGGTGGAGATCAATGAAGAAGCAGAGGTGGGCGGTGGGTGTCGCGACACTCTGTTGCACCCCAACGACTTCACAGAGGATGGCCAGCGTGCACTCAAGATTGCCCCTGGTGAAGGGAAGCACTCTGGCCATTTTCCTGGACAAGGACTGTGAGGAGAAGTCTTTTCCCACAATCTTCTGTGGCGAGCGCCGTGTCAACAACAACAAGCGAGCGAAGTCCATCACCTACAGCAAGATCTGCAAGCAGGAACTTCGAAACCAGGACAGACAGGTTGCGCACTCCATCGCTAACATTTTCCTCAAACTGAAGAAACTACAAATGTTGCAGATCCGCGACCTTGCCACCACAGCACTAAGGAAAGTGAAGGACAAACAGCCTGGCTGCACTGCTGGTCAGTTGTCAAAGGAGGGTGCCTGCGGCGCCTTTACATGGCCTTGTTTACTGACCAATTTGGTCACATTTCATAAGGGTCAAAGTGACCTTGACCTTGATGATATGTGACCAAATGTGGCTCATGATGAAAGTATGACATGTGCCCCACACAATTATGAAGTTTGAAACAGTTATCTTTCATAGTTCAGGGTCAAGGTCACTTCACAATATGTATACAATCTAACTTTGAAGAGCTCATGTGACCTTGACCTTGAAGCAAGGTCAACGAAACTGGTATCAAAAGATAGAGCTTACTTTGCCCTGTATACCAAATATAGGTCAGGTATCCAATGTCAAAAACTTCAGAGAAAATTGGGAAAATGTGAAAAATGGCTGTTTTTTAGACAACATTTATGGCCCCTGCGACCTTGACCTTGAAGCAAGGTCGAGTCACTGTGTATGTTTTTTGAGGCCTTGTCATCATACACCATCATACCACATTTGTTGTTAATAGATTTAATAGTGTCCGAGAAAAGTCAAATGTTAAAGTTTTTTTTATGGACGACAGGACGCCCGGACGCCCGGACGGACGACATGGGTGAGTTACATAGACTCACTTTTGCTTTGCATGTGAGTCAATAATCTGTCTGTCCCCTGGGGGGAAAAAGAGGGCATCTCCCAAAACTTTAGTCCTTGTAGAAATTAAAAGCCTTTAAATAAGGAATTGAATTTTCAGTAATATTTTGGCTGGTGAGTCAACATGAGTAACATAACCTTTTTTTTTGGGGGGGTGGGAGTTATACTTCCAGTTGAGTGAATTTTGAGTAATATCTTGTCTAATGAGTTGACGCAAATAATATTATCATTTCATACCTATATTTTCTGTTGAGTAAATTTAAAGTAAAACCATGATTAGTGAGCCAACATGAATAATTTTGCCATTTTTTTATGGTGAAAATTCAGTTGAGTGTGTTGTGCCTATAGCTATGCTCAGGTTTGTCAAATTCCATCAGAATCAATAAAATTACCACCATCTATTCAACTTTTGACTAAAAGATGTTTTCTTGAAAATGCGTGCCTGCACAAGAGACAGACAGACAGACATACACTCTCTCATTGTTCAATCTCTCTCTCTCTCTACACACAGATAGGCAGTGACAGATGGAGATCAGCAGATGGAGATATTTTCAAATGCCAAGCTGGTAGTTTGGATACATATAGCCACCTTATGTTGAACATTCTTCAAGGATTTCTCTCCTGTGTAGTAACCCTTTTCTCAAATAAATACCCACACCCACCCCCCACCCCATCTTATCCTCCCTGCTCTTACTGGGATGGTAAGCAGATAAATTGACACAACGGATCAGTTTAATGCCAATGCCTTGCAGGGTGGATTTACACAATAACTAGATTCCTCACCCCCGTTACAAATGGAGCAAATCATTATCATCAATATCTTGTGATGAAATTTCATTCTGAATACAATTATTCCGTGGAGGGAAAACAGATGCCAGGTGACTTTCAGGCTGTAACACTGGGTGAACTTATTAGCAGTGAATGATTATGCTTCCCTACTGGAAAAGGAACACTGTACATGTCATGAGAGCAAATGATTCCCACAAAATGCATTACACGTGGCATGAACTATCAAGATGACCGAAGTTGGAGGAAACAATGCAATGCATATAATGCCAGCAAGCAGCTTTATTGCAAAATGGATTCAAGTTCTCAAGACAACAAGAAAACACCATCCACAAAATATCTTTATTTCAAATACAGTTTTATTACATCAGTAGTTCAAGGTTGCATGTGCATGTCTACACATGAACACACACACACACACGCGCGCGCGCGCAAACACACTCATATATGCACACACACAAACACACACACACACACTCACTCACACACACACACACACACACACACACACACTCGCACAAACACACACACACACACTCACTCACTCACACAAACACACACGCACGCACAGTCTCACTCACACACACACACACGCACTCATACACACTCTCTCACTCCTGTCTAGAATACTGCAAGAAACCATGGAATAAAAGACAACACTGCAAACGGCATTCAAAATGTTTATTTGCAGCAGCGCTTTTATCTATGCAAACATCTTAAATGTCAATTCATCTGAACCTTGACGGAAAAAAACACCACTAAATAATAATGATGATGATGATGATGGTGATGATGATGATGATGATGATGATGATGGTAATAATAATAATAATAATAATAATTATTATTATTATTATATTAATAATACTAATGATAACAACAACAACAACAATAATAATGGTAATAATAGTGTTTATTTTGGTCAAATAGATGAGAATTTGTTTGGAGGACTGTCATCCCATTGCCACTGCAAAGCACACAGGACCCAGTTTTACTCCTGGGTAGGAGAGGCGATGCAGGCCTGGCACCTTGCCCAAGGATGCAACTCTAGGATCTGCGCTGCATTGAACACCGCACCTGTCAGTGGAAAGATGAGTGTCCTGACCAGTCCTAGACCCCCCGACGTTGGACATCCTGCAGGGACTGTTCCTTGCAAACATGGTGAATTTCATACTTCCTCACACGTTCCCATGATTGCAAATATATTCTTAAAGGTGAATGAAGTTGTACAGCCTTGAGCCTCTGTAGACCATGAAGGGCAATTGATCACAAACACCACGAGCTGGTTAGAGTGAGCAAGTTTGATCCCCCTAGCCACTTGCCCGTTTCCAAACGCATGAAAAACATCCTCGAGCATGTAATGAAGTGGCTTTGGTCCACACAGGTGCATTCATCACAGTTCCATCATCGTAGACTGCCTCTGCTAAACCAGGCAAACATTCTCCCCCGTTACTTGGAGCTCTGCACGTTTCTCTGTTGTCAGGAACTCAGCATATCTTTCCAACTGTGATGCCAAATGATATAAATGTACAGAATGTGTGTGTGTGTGTGTGTGTGTGTGTGTGTGTGTGTGTGTGTGTGTGTGTGTGTGTGTGTGTGTGCATGCACATGTGTCCGTCTGTGTGCATGTGCAAGTGTGTGTGTGGATAACTTAATCCTAATACAATAAAAGAGGGTCTGGTTGCCGGGGTCAGACTGACACTAGTGGCAGGTAAATGGCAACACAACGTCCGACTAACTTAATCCTAGACAAGGAAACATAATTCTAAATGTCAAAATCCACTGTGTTGAAGTAAGAAGTGTGTGAGTGTGTGTGTGTGTGTGTGTGTGTGTGTGTGTGTGTGTGTGTGTGTGTGTGTGTGTGTGTGTGTGTGTGTGTGTGTGTTGAACAGGTCATGGAGGAAACTGTCCATAAAACTACTGAATGGAAATTGCAGGTATATTTGTAATGTTACCGAGTGGAAGGGGGGGAAGGGAAACGAAAATGGGGAATAGGGAGAGGTTGAAAATGGGAAATAGGTTCGATATGTTTGAAAAGAAACTATTTGGAATAGGCTTTCTCAGTATGTAATATTTAATCTGATACTAACACAGTTATACAAAAGCACGATGGCAAACTAAAATAAACCAAGACAACACATTAGTCAGAGTAGCATAACCATAAAACTAAAATGGAAAAATTACACATAAATGCCAGCATCAATTAATGGAATAGTCAAGGCATTTAAAGAAAATTCAACAGTTTAAGTTGTGCTATTATATCCAAAAGTGAAAAACCTACAGGGAGCTGGTAATACTTGTTAGAACTGAACATGAGGTGGTGATGCTAACATTCTAAATGACAACAGTGAATGGGTCACTCATTTGCCTCTAAAATAGCAGTGTAACTAGACAACTCCGGACGACCCAGCCCAAATGATAGAGTATCCATGGGGAATAACATCTACCAATTAAGCACTCCATAGTCCATGAATAATCCTATCATGACTATTTCCCAGGAGTATTATCTAAGTTACCAAATCACCTGATCTAATGTACAGCGACCAAGCACATGTACCTACCATACATTGCTCCACCAAGGCATCCTGACATATCATAATCAAATTGCTAGTAGTGATGGCCACTTGAACATAGCAAAAGACTGTCAGAACTAAAGTCCAATATAGTAATAGTGTAGAACTATCCCACCGCTGCCACCAAAAATCTCTCGGTCCCTCATCATTAACTAGAATAACTACAAGAAAATTACAAAGCAATTGATTTTTCCAACTTACCGGTACCCCATCTCCATGGTCAGTTTAATGATGTCATGAATGACGTCAGAAGAAAAAAATGCATTGATTGTAAACTAACACTGAAAGAACAAAACTAGTGATTGGTCATGGTGGCACACAAGTGCACCTTGTCACATATTCATCATAGTGCTTGGAAGGAAACATCATTTCTGTAAGAGACTAAGTGATGACCAATAGAGTGAAGGATGGAAGAAGGAGTTGGGGTGGGCTCAGGAGTGGGGTTGGGGGTTGGGGGTTGGGGTTTGGGGGTTGGGGGTGGAGAGTCAACTGCCATGATGAACAATAAACAAAAGTCAATGGTCCAACACAGATGTGGAAACTTATCTACACACAGAGTGGGGAATCCCTTACAAACTTGCAAGTTTCTTGTTCAAATCTCTAGCATTCCGATTCTTGCCACAACTATCAGTGGAGAATGCTGGCATCTGCCACACATGTTTAGGACAAACACAACTCAGTTCTCTGCATTAATCTACCTGTAGCTATGATAAATGGGCAACAGTATGCCAACAGTTGATGTATTCTAGTGCCTTCACCTATTCCCGAGTCAGTGAAAACTGCTATTAGCCAATAGGTATGTAATCCAGCAGTCAAAACCTTTTGTAAATTTTTTTTTGGTTAGAGCCCGGTCTCAATATTTTCTGTGCTTCTGCTGTAAACGGATTTAAAGGAAAAATGCCAAGTTGGTGATGTTTTTGATAAAATATTCAAGGATATTTTCACGAATACAATGGCATTTTTGAATTACCTACTTCTGCAAAATAAGGGGGCATCTTAAACAACTTCCAATCAACTGACACTAAGACACTTTCATACTTCGTCCCAATTTGAATGCACTACACCACACTTTGAATGTACTACACCACACTTTGAATGTACTACACCTCACTTTGAATGTACTGTGCCACACTTTGAATGTACTACACCACACTTTAAATGTACTATGTCACACTTTGATGAATGTACTACACCACACTTTGAATGTACTATGTCACACTTTGAATGTACTACACCACACTTTGAATGTACTATGTCACACTTTGAATGTACTACACCACACTTTGAGTGTACTATGTCACACTTTGAATGTACTACACCACACTTTGAGTGTACTATGTCACACTTTGAATATACTACACCACACTTTGAATGTACTACACCACACTCTGAATGTACTACAGCACACTTTGAATGTACTACACCCCACTCTGAATGTACTGTGTCACACTTTGAATGTACACCACACTTTGAATGTACTACACCACACTCTGAATGTCCTGTGCCACACTTTGAATGTACTACACCTCACTTTGAATGTACTACACCACACTTTGAATGTACTTCACCACATTCTGAATGTACTACACTACACTTTGAATGTACTGTGCCACACTTTGAATGTACTTCACCACACTCTGAATGTACTACACTACACTTTGAATGTACTTCACCACACTTTGAATGTACTACACTACACTTTGAATGTACTATGTCCCACTTTGAATGTACTACACCACACTTTGTACTACGTCCCACTTTGAATGCGTCCCACTTTGAATGTACTACACCACACTTTGAATGTACTACACCACACTTTGAATGTACTACGTCCCAATTGAATGTACTACCTTCCACTTTGAATGTACTACACCACACTTTCAATGTACCACGTCCCACTTTGAATGTACTACATCACTTTGAATGTACTTCACCCTACTCTGAATGTACTACACTACACCTTGAATGTACTTCACCACACTTTGAATGTACTACACCACACTTTGAATGTACTACACCACACTTTGAATGTACTACGTCCCACTTTGAATCTACTGTCACACTTTAAATGCACTACATCCCACTTTGAATGTACTACACCCCACTTTGAATGTACTACATCACACTTTGAATGTACTACGTCACACTTAGAATGTACTATGTCACACTTTGAATGTACTACACCACACTTTGAGTGTACTACACCAAACTTTGAATGTACTACGTCCCACTTTGAATGTACTACACCACACTTTGAATGTACTACATCACACTTTGTACTACACCACACTTTGAATGTACTACATCACACTTTGAATGTACCATGTCACACTTTGAATGTACTACACCACACTTTGAATGTACTACACCACACTTTGAATGTACGTCCCACTTTGAATGTACCACGTCACACTTTGAATGTACTACACCACACTTTGAATGTACTACACCACACTTTGAATGTACTACACCACACTTTGAATGTACGTCCCACTTTGAATGTACTACACCACACTTTGAATGTACTACACCACACTTTGAATGTACTACACCACACTTTGAATGTACGTCCCACTTTGAATGTACTACACCACACTTTGAATGTACTACGTCCCACTTTGAACATACTTCACCACACTTTGAATGTACTACACCACACTTTGAATGTACGTCACACTTTGAATGTACTACACCACACTTTGAATATACTACACCACACTTTGAGTGTACTACGTCCCACTTTGAATGTACTATGTCACACTTTGAATGTACTACACCACACTTTGAATGTACTATGTCACACTTTGAACATACTTCACCACACTTTGAATGTACTACACCACACTTTGAATGTACGTCCCACTTTGAATGTACTACACCACACTTTGAATGTACGTCACACTTTGAATGTACTATGTCACACTTTGAATACACTACACCACACTTTGAGTGTACTACGTCCCACTTTGAATGTACTATGTCACACTTTGAATGTACTACAACACACTTTGAGTGTACTACACCAAACTTTGAATGTACTACGTCCCACTTTGAATGTACTACACCACTCTTTAAATGAACTACACCACACTTTGAATGTACTATGTCACACTTTGAATGTACTACCTCCCACTTTGAATGTACTACACCACACTTTGAATGTACTACACCACACTTTGAATGTACTACCTCCCACTTTGAATGTACTACACCACACTTTGAATGTACTACACCACACTTTAAATGTACTACACCACACTAGTTAATGCACAGTTGTAAAAAAAATCAAGTCATATAGCCTTTTCTAGTTCAGTGTTGAAAGCAAGCTCAGGAATCAGCTTTAAACACAAAGTTTCACTTTTCTATTTTAAAAAAGAAAAAAAGTATATAAAAAAAACGTGCTGACTGAACATATTTTTAGTACCACTTTGCTTATTTAAAAAATTCGCCTTTTCTTTAAACAAAGCCTCCTTCCAACATTGAGGATTAACATAACGAAATGACTGCACTATACAACTTGAGCCGATGGATGTCCCCTCCACCAGCTGGTACCCTTGGTTGCTGAGCTTTGGGGGCCATTGTAATGCAACACAAGAAGGGCAAAGCCCATACGACTCACATGCTTGGCCTTTACATGACCTTGACCTTCAGGCGACCTTCAAGGTCAAGGTCAAACAACTAAACCTAGCAATGACATCATACACTAAGAAATGCTTTACACATTTTTCCAACCAAAATACATGTGACCTTGACCCAAGGTCAAGGTCATCCAAGGTCATGCAACACAAAGCTGTTCATTCAAGACATAGGAAGCACAATGGTGCTTATTGGCACTTTCTACCATGAGATATGGTCACTTTTAGTGGTTCGCTACCCCATTTTGGTCACATTTCATAAGGGTCAAAGTGACCTTGATCTTGATGATATGTAACCAAATGTGTCTCATGATGAAAGTATAACATGTGCCCCACATACTTATTAAGTTTGAAACAGTTATCTTCCATAGTTCAGGGTCAAGGTCTCTTCAAAATATGTATACAATCCAACTTTGAAGACCTCCTGTGACCTTGACCTTGAAGCAAGGTCAACCAAACTGGTATCAAAAGATAGGGCTTACTTTGCCCTATATATCATTTATAGGTCATGTATCCAATCTAAAAAACTTCAGAGAAAATTGGGAATATGTAAAAAATGGCTGTTTTTTAGACAACATTTACGGCCCCTGCGACCTTGACCTTGAAGCAAGGTCAAGTCACCATGTATGTTTTTTGAGGCCTTGTTATCATACACCATCATGCCAAATTGGGTGTTGATAGACTTAATAGTCTTCGAGAAAAATCCAACGTTAAAGTTTTTTACAGACGCCCGGAAGCCCGGACGCCCGAAACGGGTAAGTACATAGACTCACTTTTGCTTCGCATGTGAGTAAAAAAAAAACTAGTTGTGACAAAAATGTTATCGCACATGCGCATGTTAAATATTAGATCATAGCTCAAGTAGAAAAGTATTCATGTCAAACTCACTGAAATCATTGCTGATGTTGCAAAACTGGCATGCCAGCCTCAAGACGATCATAGTTCATGTTGCAAGACATGCATGTCACCTATGAGGATCATAATGTTGTATAACATGCATGTTACACTCATGAAGATGGATAGATGATGTTTTACGGCCCGTCAGCCTTTGTAGGCCAAAATATTTTTAACAAGAAAGAATCAATTAGAGTAATTGTCACGACTTACCTTAGGCTAAATAAGGCCATTAAGCACGAAAGTCACTAGAACAGTTTAGAGTATATGCAAATCAAGTCATGATGTCCCTATTTATTTGCCTCTTATGAATCACAAAGGGGGAACACTCATGAAGATCACTGCATGTGTTGCTAAATATGCATGTAAGTTACACTTATGAAAATCAGTCTGTTTTGCAAAATATGCATGACAAAGTTGTGAAAAGCACACCTGGTGCTGCAAATGTGCTTGTTAAAGTTATCAAAATCACAGGGTTGTGTTTCAAATAAGCATGTTCAAGTTGTGAAGATAATTGCATGTTTTGCAAATATGTCTTACTTATGAGATGGCATGGGTGGATGGGGTGAGTTCTACACCCCATCCGCCCATGTAGGCCATGTAAGGCCAATGATTTTGAAAATCACTTGAATAATTATGAGTAAGCACAAATCAAGTCACAATGTCCCTATTAATTCATCTCTTACAAATTGTGTAGGGAGCCACAGTGTATGTTCTCACTCCCAACTTGCAGCCTGTGAAACATGTGAAATTCATAACTTGTTTTGCAAATATCAGTGTCGAAGTTATGAAGATCATTATGTGTATTGCAAGTTTTGATACATCACACTTATGAAGTTCACAGCCCATGTTGCAAAATGTGCAGTGTCAACTTATAAAGCTCACACCTAGCACTGACACATTACTCATTCCTTACTACCAAAGATGACAATGCCAAAGACTTTTATCTGCATCAACAAATCCCTACAAGTCAGGGGAAAGTTTTTTGTAAGGATGGGTAATTTACTTTTACACACTCTAATTTCTTTTTCTAAACACTTTTTCTGTGATGGCAGAATGAAAGTCAGAACTTTTTTAAAATCCTGCCAACTTTATATTACAAATTTGAAAATTAATTAAATCACTCAGATGTCAACACATTTCACCAAAAGGTATATCCAATCACACACACCCTCATTTCTTTGGAGTGGGGTGGAGAGGTGGGCATCAACAAAAGAACATGACAGAGTATGATACAAGTTCTTTATTACTCGCAATGATTGCATGAAACCAAACACATGGAATACAGACTCAAAGCATGCGAGATGATTATGAGGTGCTGACACACGCAAGTGCAGAGGACAAGAAAAACAAAATAACTGGAAGTCAGCAAAGAGCATGCAGTACTTTATTTCAACACAAGCAATCTGCTGGACAGGAAAGTCTGCAGGCACACATCCACGTGGACAGTTTCTTACGTGGACACTGAAACTGAGCAGGACTTGACTCAAACTGGCAAGCAAGGAAGCTGTGCACTACAAGACAACTAACAGGGTCTGAAGCAGCCTTAAAGTCTACTCAACAACTCTAATGCACAGCTGCCAGCTGTCTGGTCAACTCTGTCTGGTTGACTCTAATGCACAGTTCCTCGTGAAAGGGAAAATGTTTCACAACACCATTTATGGCTGTCACTTTCAATGGAAATGTGAAAGCTGCGCAAGATTAAAAAAACATCCCAAAATTCAGATGTGCAGTATCCTTTTAGAATTCACCTCATCTCTACCTCATGAGCTAGTCAGGTTTACCTGACAGCCCGACAGCAAGACAGGCATAAAACTTGAGTTCACCTCACTACCAACTTATGACAGCCAGACAGAGAGACAGGCTCAAACCTTTTCTGTGTTCCCTTGCATCTCCAACCTATGTACATAGGACTACATATCTGACAGCCAGTCATAGAGACAGGCTCAATACTTTACTGTGTTCCCTGCATCTCCAAACCATGAACATAGGACTATATATCTGACAGCCAGATACAAACCATCGGTGCACTGTAAAAATGTAAGTACATCAATGCCACCTGTATCATGAGGACAAAAGGAAGTTTCCAAATATCAACCAGAGCAAGTTTACATTTGACATGGAATGATGACAAAACACTGTAGCCCAGAGCCTGTCTGCTTCGTCTCAAAACTGAAACGTCAGGAAGAAGTGACAACTGAGGCAGCTATATGGGAAGAGACATGTTTGAAGAAGAAAGTGAAAAATTATTAAAATAAATCTAATACAGCATTACAATTTCAGGATAGGATAGGATAGGATAGATGGTGTTTTATGGCCTATCAGCCTTTGTAAGCTATGTAAGGCCATTAAGCAAGAAAATTACTAGAACAGTTGAGAGCAAACGCGAATCATGTCACGGTGTCCCTTGTCATTCGCCTCTTACGAATCGCGTAGGGAGACGCGGTGGGTCAATTCTTATCCCGAACCCACAGGGGGACAACTTCAGGAAAATACTAACAGCTCACAATTTCACCTCCAAAAGACTTTCATCATTCTTCAATTGAAGCCTTTTCCGATCAGCAATTTCAGTATTTCATTTTACTTAGCGCAGAATCAGCATAAGCATTCATACAGAATGTAGCAGTATAAAAACAACTTTGGATAGGCTGATTGTGCAATGCATCAGACTACTTGTAGACTGTGACATGAGTACCAACCACCCTATACACTGCTCAACTGTTCCATCCACATTTGCAATCATGAGCACTGACAGAGCAAATGGTGGTGGACTACGGCACACACAACACTATCAAAAAGTCAAAAGCAGTTATTTGAATATGAACACAAGCTCTGAAGTCAGAAATTTCTGTATGAACATTTTATTGCAGCAACTTTATTGTAAACAGGGGGGAGAAAAATTGTAAGCAGCTGGTGCTGCATTCCTCCATCAGAGACTCAGACCGGCATATGGCATGCCAGAGCTGCGTTGCAAGCATTCCCTATTCCTCGCATCCCAAGGCTGTCTCAAACATTCTCCCCAACCAGATTACTTCGCAGGAAGCAGGATGTTCACAAATCTTGGAAGCCCTGTCCTTGGGTTTCTAGTTTCTCCCAGGAATGTGCTTTGTTTTCAATGGTGCCTATGTTCCTTGCAATGTCATACTAATAGAACACCATGTATGTGACGAAGTGTTCACTGGGGCCGTCATTCCCAGCACTGCAGTCACAACACGGACTTACCGACCCACAGCAGTCACCAGGGCATCAGGGGCCTGTACTGATGGCATCAAGACATCTTTGTGTCGCTCATGTCTGCACTAAGTGCCCTTGAGGCGGGTTTTTTGCCGACTGTTGAAGGCCATGCTTACCTTCAGCATTTTCCACCAGGACGCCGACGCCCATTGCTTGGCCCTCCTGGGACCACACAGCACGCATGCAGCTTTCTCACTTCCTTCAAGTTCCCGCAGCCCCTAAAACTCTATGCAGCAGCATGACTTTTTTAATACTTTGAGCACAACACAACCCACATCAGTTGTGAAAAAATGTATGAAGCTACTTACCTGTTCTGGATTTTAAAAGCTAAAATCCCCTTCTTTAAAATAAAAAACTCACCACAATAACCCATTGCTGCTGTTTGCAGAGATTTCCCAAGATCAAAACTGACAGGCCGGTGGATCAGGCCTAAGACACACCATGAGACACAGTGCTAAATGAACCATCAGGCAACGCTGCCTTCAGGACTATGACGTCACTGCTGGACAGTCAACTCTTCCTTGCTGCAGACGGCCAGACCCAAAGTGCTGTTAAAAGCTAGTAGTAACCCGAGTGGCTGGGGTACTGGGGGGGCTGCGGGCGAGGGGGGGCGTACGGGGGCTGCGGGCGAGGGGGGGCGTACTGTGGCTGCGGGCGAGGGGGGGCGTACTGTGGCTGCGGGCGAGGGGGGGCGTACTGTGGCTGCCCAGAAGGGGGGCCCCGAGGGGGACCGGGTGGTGGTGCTTGCGGCGCGTAACTTCGCGGCGGAGGTGCGCTACCGAAACTTGCATCAGCACGCGAGGCGGTTATGGGGCGCGAGGTGGGGGCGGAGGACGTCACGGCCGAGATGGTTTGCAGGAGGTTGGGCCCACTCTGGATCAGGCTGTCTATGGCCTTCTGCACATTGGGGTTGTCCAGGTTTATCATGGGGGAGCTACCTACGGGCATGGACATCGCAGGCTGAGGCTTGGGCTGCGCCTTGGGCTGGGTGGCCAGAAGGCCGGCCAGGCCGGAGCTGATGGTGGAGGTGGTGGTGGTGCTGGAGGAGCTTGAACCGTTCAAGATGCTCATGATGGCGCTCTGCAGCTTGTCGTGTTCCTGCATGCTCCGTGCTGCCACGGGGTCCACTGCAACTGCCGGGCAAAAAAGGATGGATGGCCACTGTACCGGCATGCACCATGGACATGGACTGAGGTCATCTCTTGCTACAAGCGGTCATGGAAAATGACCTGTTCCAGAGACAATACCACAAGTGCAAGCATACACACACACCAGCACACAGGCACTCACGCACGCACACACATACATGCACACACACACACACAAACGCATACACACACACACACACACACACACACACACACACACACACACAAAAACACTTGGTCTCTGAAATGAGATTTACCTAAATCTGAGGATGAAATCTCACCACCAACCAGCTGCAGAAAAAAATATACGAAAAGCAACCCTGTGGTGTGAACAAACCACAGCGCACACGAGAGCATCCTTCTCCCCACTAGTTGTGTTGAGGCCTTGACATGCATTTTGGGAAGGCTGGATGAATCGCAGAATCCTGCCCCAGGCCGTCACAAGCTATCCATATTGTCATGCGAGGGCTCCAGATCACATAGTTGGAAGTTTTATCACCCACCGAATTAAAATAAATCACATGCAATAGTCAATACTAGGAGGTGCCATCTTGTTTTACCAAAGGCTACACCTAGCCCTGAACTCCTTGTGGATCTGAAATACTGTACATAGTATGCATGGCTATCTGAATGATCTTAACTTGTCCCGATACCCTCAAGTCACGTTTTGGGCTGACTAGGGTGTCTGGGCTGTCTGGGCTGTCTGGGGTGTCTGGGGTGTCTGGGCTGTCTGGGCTGTCTGGGGTGTCTGGGCTGTCTGGGGTGTCTGGGGTGTCTGGGGTGCCTGGGCTGTCTGGGGTGTCTGGGGTGTCTGGGCTGTCTGGGCTGCCTGGGGTGTCTGGGGTGCCTGGGGTGTCTGGGCTGCCTGGGGTGTCTGGGGTGTCTGGGCTGTCTGGGCTGCCTGGAGAGTCTGGGCTGCCTGGGGTGTCTGGGCTGCCTGGGGTGTCTGGGCTGCCTGGGGTGTCTGGGGTGCCTGGGCTGCCTGGAGAGTCTGGGCTGCCTGGAGAGTCTGGGCTGTCTGGGCTGCCTGGGGTGCCTGGGGTGCCTGGGCTGCCTGGGCTGCCTGGAGAGTCTGGGCTGCCTGGGGTGTCTGGGCTGTCTGGGGTGTCTGGGGTGCCTGGGGTGTCTGGGGTGTCTGGGCTGCCTGGGGTGCCTGGGCTGCCTGGAGAGTCTGGGCTGCCTGGGGTGTCTGGGCTGCCTGGGCTGCCTGGGCTGCCTGGGGTGTCTGGGCTGCCTGGAGAGTCTGGGCTGCCTTGGGTGTCTGGGCTGCCTGGGGTGTCTGGGCTGCCTGGGGTGTCTGGGCTGCCTGGGGTGTCTGGGCTGCCTGGGGTGTCTGGGCTGCCTGGGGTGCCTGGGCTGCCTGGAGAGTCTGGGCTGCCTGGGGTGTCTGGGGTGTCTGGGCTGTCTGGGCTGTCTGGGGTGTCTGGGCTGCCTGGGGTGTCTGGGCTGTCTGGGGTGTCTGGGCTGTCTGGGGTGTCTGGGCTGTCTGGGGTGTCTGGGCTGTCTGGGGTGTCTGGGCTGCCTGGGGTGTCTGGGCTGCCTGGGGTGTCTGGGCTGCCTGGGGTGTCTGGGCTGCCTGGGGTGTCTGGGCTGCCTGGGGTGTCTGGGCTGCCTGGGGTGTCTGGGCTGCCTGGGGTGTCTGGAGAGTCTGGGCTGCATGGGGTGTCTGGGCTGCATGGGGTGTCTGGGGTGCCTGGGGTGTCTGGGCTGCATGGGGTGCCTGGGGTGCCTGGGCTGCCTGGGGTGCCTGGGCTGCATGGGGTGCCTGGGCTGCATGGGGTGCCTGGGGTGCCTGGGCTGCCTGGGGTGCCTGGGCTGCATGGGGTGTCTGGGCTGCATGGGGTGCCTGGGGTGCCTGGGCTGCATGGGGTGCCTGGGCTGCATGGGGTGTCTGGGCTGCATGGGGTGCCTGGGGTGCCTGGGCTTCATGGGGTGTCTGGGGTGCCTGGGGTGTCTGGGCTGCATGGGGTGCCTGGGGTGCCTGGGCTGCCTGGGGTGTCTGGGGTGCCTGGGCTGCCTGGGCTGCCTGGGGTGCCTGGGGTGTCTGGGCTGCATGGGGAGTCTGGGCTGCCTGGGGTGTCTGGGCTGCATGGGGTGCCTGGGGAGTCTGGGCTGCCTGGGGTGTCTGGGCTGCATGGGGTGTCTGGGGTGCCTGGGGTGTCTGGGGTGTCTGGGGTGCCTGGGGTGTCTGGGCTGCATGGGGTGTCTGGGCTGCATGGGGTGTCTGGGCTGCCTGGGCTGCCTGGGGTGTCTGGGCTGCATGGGGTGTCTGGGGTGCCTGGGGTGTCTGGGCTGCATGGGGTGTCTGGGCTGCATGGGGTGTCTGGGCTGCCTGGGGTGTCTGGGCTGCATGGGCTGCCTGGGGTGTCTGGGTTGCATGGGGTGTCTGGGGTGTCTGGGCTGTCTGGGCTGCATGGGGTGTCTGGGCTGCCTGGGGTGTCTGGGCTGCATGGGGTGTCTGGGGTGCCTGGGGTGTCTGGGCTGCCTGGGGTGTCTGGGCTGCCTGGGGTGTCTGGGCTGCATGGGGTGCCTGGGGTGTCTGGGCTGCATGGGGTGCCTGGGGTGTCTGGGCTGCCTGGGGTGTCTGGGCTGCCTGGGGTGTCTGGGCTGCATGGGGTGCCTGGGGTGTCTGGGCTGCATGGGGTGTCTGGGCTGCATGGGGTGTCTGGGCTGCATGGGGTGTCTGGGGTGCCTGGGGTGTCTGGGCTGCATGGGGTGTCTGGGCTGCATGGGGTGTCTGGTCTGGGGTGCATGGGGTGTCTGGGCTGCATGGGGTGTCTGGGCTGCATGGGGTGTCTGGGGTGCCTGGGGTGTCTGGGCTGCCTGGGGTGTCTGGGCTGCATGGGGTGTCTGGGCTGCATGGGGTGTCTGGGGTGCCTGGGGTGTCTGGGCTGCATGGGGTGTCTGGGCTGCATGGGGTGTCTGGGCTGCATGGGGTGTCTGGGGTGCCTGGGGTGTCTGGGCTGCATGGGGTGTCTGGGCTGCATGGGGTGTCTGGGGTGCCTGGGGTGTCTGGGCTGCATGGGGTGTCTGGGCTGCATGGGGTGTCTGGGGTGCCTGGGGTGTCTGGGCTGCATGGGGTGCCTGGGGTGTCTAGGCTGTGTGGGGTGTCTAAGCTGTCTGGGGTGCCTGGAGAGTCTGGGGTGCATGGGGTGTCTGGGCTGCATGGGGTGTCTGGGCTGCATGGGGTGTCTGGGGTGCCTGGGGTGTCTGGGCTGCATGGGGTGTCTGGGCTGCATGGGGTGTCTGGGCTGCCTGGGGTGTCTGGGGTGCCTGGGGTGTCTGGGGTGCCTGGGGTGTCTGGGGTGTCTGGGCTGTCTGGGGTGTCTGGGCTGCCTGGGGTGTCTGGGCTGCCTGGGGTGTCTGGGCTGCCTGGGGTGTCTGGGCTGCCTGGGGTGTCTGGGCTGCCTGGGGTGTCTGGGCTGCCTGGGGTCTCTGGGCTGCCTGGAGAGTCTGGGCTGCCTGGGGTGTCTGGGCTGCATGGGGTGTCTGGGCTGCCTGGGGTGCCTGGGCTGCATGGGGTGCCTGGGCTGCATGGGGTGTCTGGGCTGCATGGGGTGCCTGGGCTGCCTGGAGAGTCTGGGCTGCATGGGGTGTCTGGGGTGCCTGGGGTGTCTGGGCTGCATGGGGTGCCTGGGCTGCATGGGGTGTCTGGGGTGCCTGGGGTGTCTGGGCTGCATGGGGTGCCTGGGGTGCCTGGGCTGCATGGGGTGCCTGGGCTGCATGGGGTGTCTGGGCTGCCTGGGGTGTCTGGGCTGCCTGGGGTGTCTGGGCTGCATGGGGTGTCTGGGCTGCCTGGGGTGTCTGGGCTGCATGGGGTGCCTGGGCTGCATGGGGTGTCTGGGCTGCCTGGGGTGCCTGGGCTGCATGGGGTGCCTGGGCTGCATGGGGTGCCTGGGCTGCCTGGGGTGTCTGGGCTGCATGGGGTGTCTGGGCTGCCTGGGGTGTCTGGGCTGCCTGGGGTGTCTGGGCTGCATGGGGTGCCTGGGCTGCATGGGGTGTCTGGGCTGCCTGGGGTGCCTGGGCTGCATGGGGTGCCTGGGGTGCCTGGGCTGCATGGGGTGCCTGGGCTGCCTGGGGTGTCTGGGCTGCATGGGGTGTCTGGGCTGCATGGGGTGTCTGGGCTGCCTGGGGTGTCTGGGCTGCCTGGGGTGTCTGGGCTGCATGGGGTGTCTGGGCTGCCTGGGGTGTCTGGGGTGCCTGGGCTGCCTGGGGTGTCTGGGCTGCCTGGGGTGTCTGGAGAGTCTGGGCTGCCTGGGGTGTCTGGGCTGCATGGGGTGTCTGGGCTGCCTGGGGTGTCTGGGCTGCCTGGGGTGTCTGGGCTGCCTGGGGTGTCTGGAGAGTCTGGGCTGCCTGGGGTGTCTGGGCTGCCTGGGGTGTCTGGGCTGCATGGGGTGTCTGGGCTGCCTGGGGTGTCTGGGCTGCCTGGGGTGTCTGGGCTGCATGGGGTGTCTGGGGTGCCTGGGGTGTCTGGGTGTCTGGGGTGTCTGGAGTGTCTGGGCTGCATGGGGTGCCTGGGTGTCTGGGGTGTCTGGAGTGTCTGGGCTGCATGGGGTGCCTGGGGTGTCTAGGCTGTGTGGGGTGTCTAAGCTGTCTGGGGTGCCTGGGGTGTCTGGGCTGCCTGGGGTGTCTGGGCTGTTTGGGGTGTCTGGGTGTCTGGGGTGCCTGGGCTGCATGGGGTGCCTGGGGTGTCTAGGCTGTGTGGGGTGTCTAAGCTGTCTGGGGTGCCTGGGGTGTCTGGGCTGCCTGGGGTGTCTGGGCTGTTTGGGGTGTCTGGAGTGTCTGGGTGTCTGGGGTGCCTGGGCTGCATGGGGTGCCTGGGGTGTCTAGGCTGTGTGGGGTGTCTAAGCTGTCTGGGCTGCCTGGGGTGTCTGGGCTGTTTGGGGTGTCTGGAGTGTCTGGGTGTCTGGGGTGCCTGGGGTGTCTGGGCTGCATGGGGTGCCTGGGGTGTCTAGGCTGTGTGGGGTGTCTAAGCTGTCTGGGCTGCCTGGGGTGTCTGGAGTGTCTGGGTGTCTTGGCTGCCTGGGGTGCCTGGGCTGCCTGGAGAGTCTGGGCTGCCTGGGGTGTCTGGGCTGTTTGGGGTGTCTGGAGTGTCTGGGGTGCCTGGGCTGCCTGGAGAGTCTGGGCTGCCTGGGGTGTCTGGGCTGTTTGGGGTGTCTGGAGTGTCTGGGGTGTCTGGGCTGTCTGGAGTGTCTGGGTGTCTGGGGTGCCCCTCACCAAGCTACTGGAGCAGGTCAGACAGGTCTGCTGCCATGAGCTCAAACACAGCTACAGAACTCCATCCACCACTGGCAACTCTTTTTAATCTAGCAGGACCACCATCACAATTACAACTACTTCCACTACCACCATTTCAACTACTTCCACCAATATCACCACCACCATCACCAACACTACCACCACCACCATCACTATCATCACCACCACTACTACAATCACCATTATGACAACCACTGCTACCACTCTCAATATCACTATCATCACCACCCCCACCACCAGAATCACCTCCACTACCACCACCACAACTGAAACCACCATCCCTACCACCACCACCACTATGACAACCACTGCTACCCCTCTCAATACCATTATCACCACCTTCACCACCACAATGACTACTACCACCACCATCACTGAAACCACCACCATTACCACCACCACACCCTCAGTATCACTAACACACCACAACTACTATCATTATACTCACCATCATCATCCCCACTACCATCACCACCACCATCACCTCATAAAATGCATATATCTGATTAAAAAGAATCCCTCAAATCTAACTAAGTAACACTCACCAGGGGGATAGGCTGAGGCTGAAGCTGGGGCAGGGACGGGGGCAGGGGCAAGTGAAGCCACAGCTGTATAGGAAACAGCAGGGGCAGGAACTGGAGCTGGAACGGGAGCAGGTGCCGGAGCAGGAGCAGCAGGGGCTGGAGCCCTGCTCTCCACCAGGGAAAGAGGCAGACCCAGAAGATGGTCGCGCCGGTCCCGGAGGTACAGCATGACTTTGTCCAGCTCCTCGATGGCCAGGTGCCGATTGTCTGCCAGCAGGTTGAGGAGGTAGCCCACTTCGCGCGATGGGGGCAGGAAGGGCATCTTTGGCACCGCTGCGGGAGGGGCGGCTGGAGCTGGAGGTGGAGCAGCTGGCAGCTTGGCCCGCTGGGTCTCCAAGTACTTCTCAAAGCTCTTGGCGACGAGCTTGACGGCATCCTCCAAGGGCATGTTTCGGTGCTCTGGCGGGACAAAGCAAAGATGGAATGAGTGAGGCAGGGCATCAAGTAAGTCTTGCAGTTGGCACCGGGACAAGTGAGCCTGGCATAGCACTTACTCCATAATCACTAGGCACACTATCAGCAAATGGATTCGATCTTTTTACATTTTTAATCTCTATTGCAGTAAAAATATACATTTTTTCCATGTGCTTTTTCTAATCTATACCCTCCCCTCGATCCCTCCCTCCATTCTGTCCATCATTGTGTCATTCTGTGTGTGTCTGTCTGTATGTGTGTGTCCATCTGTTTATCCGTATGTCTGTGTGACTGTGTCATCCTGTGTCTGTCCATTCGTAGGTCTGTTCGTCCATGTGTATGTCTGTCCGTCTGCCTGCCTGCCTGCCTGCCTGCCTGCCTGCCTGCCTGCCTGCCTGCGTCTGTCTGTCTGTCTCTTCAAGCAGCTCTGAAACAGGACTTGATAGAGGAGCTAAGCAGGAAAACTATGACTGAGAACACTGAGACTGTTGCCCACACTTCAGCTATCATTGTTTCATTCAAAACTACATGACCATTTCACTGCATTGCTTAATCATCTCACAGTAAGTTCAAATAGATTGCCATTCTTTCTTCATCGAACAAAACAACAACATACTTCTGTACATCGGTGCATCAATAACACAGAAGCAGGTCAAAATGTTATGCTGGAAATGTGTCCCACACAGGTAAAAACAGCATGTCAAAGGGGAACTTACTGTCAGACCTTTTCACACTGAAAAACCATCTTCCTGGGTGAGTTGAGGATTCCTGTCCCTTGCAATTTACCAATTTGTTTCTTCCTTGCCCCAATCACAAATACCGAACTGCAAATTGCTTCTTATTTCGGGCTGAAGACATGTCGTGGGTCAGCACAAAAACAAAAAACAAATCCCTCCCAAAAATTAATTTTAACAACTTTAAAACCTTCTGATTCCATATTCAGTTTTGAATCTCCATTCATTATTAGCTTTTCACAGAGTCTAGGGACAGACAGAATATTTTCACTTCACATTTTTGTCTCTGGACGTGTCATTGATTGAAACAACCAATCCCACAATTCATATCTCATATTTCGTCTTCAGTCTCCAAAGAACAGGCAGCTTCTGGAAGCAGCTCAGGCATGAAAATCAGACTTGCCCTTCACATTTCTGCATTAGAAGTGTCATGCATCAATGCAAACAACCAATGTCTGTGTTTCACCCTGGATTTTCATATATCATCAATAAGCATCTCACTCAAAAACATCAGATGTACACAATTAACACTCTGCAATGACCAGACGAGCTAGATTTTCCAAAGGTGGGATCCACTCGTACACTTCGAGCGGCCACTGTATTCTCATGCTGCTTCCCACATGACCCTGCAGGTGTGCCCTGCTCTTGCACACTTTAGTTCCACGGAGAGTTTTATTCCTCAAGGTGGGTGTACACATTTGCATTTAGCACTTCTCTTCTTTCAAAACCCTCTTTATTCCTATGAAAGTGAATGACATTGATAGGTAAATGGTAATCAAAACATCTCAAGTACACCTCCTCCCAACACCTGCAAACAATGAAATGAATTAAGTGATAATGACTCCACTGCCATGCTTTGCGCTGAAACATCACGCAACAAACAATCATTTGCTCCAGTTGGGGGTGCAAGTGGGAAAAGCAAGCTGAAAACCTGTGCAAAAACAGAAACTGTCAAAGAGTTGCCAGCATCACACGTCCAACTCCCACACCAGACGCCTGTCTCCCTACCTTCTGGGGCGCCATGGAGGATGTTCAGCGTCAGTGACTGGTGGGCCTCATTCTGGCTGTTGATCACCACAGCAAACAGCACTTTGCGAGCAGAGCAGTCCTCAATCTGCTGCTGCAGAGTGCGCTCTGCAGGAATCACGATCACCTCCGTCACTAGGTTCATCGGCTTCAGTCGTTTTTTTATGGTGTGGCCGTACTCCCTGAGGGGAAACGTGAAAGACATCCATTCAAGAGAGGTGGACAGGCATCAAGTGCAATGGTTATCTTTAAATGTTTCCCTTCCTCACAAAATGTTTCATCAACCTAGACTGCTACAGCCTTTACTTTTTCAGTTGTCTTTTACTCCTGAAAACAGTCTTCTGTTCCTTGTAAGGTGTACAGTTTGACATTCCCTAGGCAAGGAATGGTGTGTGGGTTGTGTTCGTAATGTGTCGTCTTAATGTTGCTGTGAGGGTTCCTATCTGTTTCATTTCTACAGTCCAACAAGGCAAGTGATGTTACAATGACCATGCTTCACACCCTGATGAACAAATCAAGCCTTCACACAAAAGTGTTTTGCTATACCTGTCAGTCATGGGGAGGAGGGGGTGGGGGGGTAGGGAGATTTTTATATTGCCCTGGCTCTGTCAATGGTACCAGCACACCTCTCTTCACTGATGGGGCCAAGAACAGACCAACTGCATCTCTACACAATTCATGACAGGCCTATTTCAAGGGAAATCATAAGTCATTCTATTAAGCTGTAGTAATTTTTGTTGTCAATGGCCTTATAGAGCCTGCAAAGGCCAATAGGTCATAACATGTCATCATGGTCTTCCTTAGTGTCCAGTCGATGCCACGTCAGTGACACCGAGACGGCACTGATCAAACAAAGAGGTGGGGGGCGGGTGTCAGACTATAATTCTTGTAACAAGAAGAGGATGACCCAAGAAGTCTGGCTTTCGGAGCTCCGAAAGGTTGCCATGATTATGAAATACTGTCAGACTTATTTGGTCACCCTCCTCTTGGCAACGACCAAGGATGCATCACTCACAGGAGAACCTTGTTAGTCGTGATGATTTCACACTCAAGTGCTGGCGGCTTCCTGACAGGCAGGAGCTCCTCTACTGGTGGAGGTCGCCTCTCGTATTCCCTGTAGGGGTCGAAGTAGGGCTCGCGTCTGCAACACATATTCCTCAATTGCAACACAATGCAGTGTACAGTCAAGACAGACACAGACAGCAATACACAGACAGCAATACACAGACAGACAGACAAACAGACAGACAGACAGACAGACAGACAGACAGACAGACAGACAGACAGACAGACAGACAGACAGACAGACAGACAGATGGAAGCAGAGACCGACATACACATACAGCTACATACAGAACAACACACGGAGCAATATACAACACACACACATAATGACACACACAGAACAACACACACACAGAACGACACACACAGAACAACACTCACATAGCAACATACACAGAATGACACATAGAACAACACACATACAGAATGACACACACAGCAACATACACACAGAACAACACGCACACAGAACAACACACACACAAAATAACACACACAGAGCAACACACACAGAGAACGACACACACACAGAATGACGCACACACAGAGCAACACACACAGAATAACACAAACAGGGAATAACACACACACAGAATGACACACACAGAACGACGCACAAAATGTCACATAGAACAACACACACACACAAAATGACACACACTCAGAGCAACACACACAGAGAACGATTCACACAGAGATATATACTTTATTCATCTACTCTCGCACCTGAGAAGTTTTTAAGTATAATTTCACAAACACACCAAAAATAAGTTTATCTTATTCATTAAAACAAAGAACATCTTCGTTGCAAAACAAACGAGAAGGGCAAAGCTTATACGACTCACATGCTTGACCTTGACCTTTGCATGACCTTGACCTTCAGGTGACCCTCAAGGTCAAGGTCAAACCACTAAACCTAGCAATGGCATCATACACTAAGAACTGCTTTACACATTTTCCCTACCAAAATACATGTGACCTTGACCCAAGGTCAAGGTCATCCAAGGTCATGCAACACAAAGCTGTTAATTCAAGACATAGGAAGCACAATGGTGCTTATTGGCACTTTCTACCATGAGATATAGTCACTTTTAGTGGTTCACTACCCCATTTTGGTCACATTTCATAAGGGTCAAAGTGACCTTGACCTTGATGATATGTGACCAAATGTGTCTCATGATGAAAGTATAACATGTGCCCCACATAATTATTAAGTTTGAAACAGTTATCTTCCATAGTTCAGGGTCAAGGTCACTTCAAAATATGTATACAATCCAACTTTGAAGAGCTCCTGTGACCTTGACCTTGAAGCAAGGTCAACCAAACTGGTATCAAAAGATAGGGATAAATTTGCCCTATATACCATATATAGGTCAGATATCCAATCTCAAAAACTTCAGAGAAAATTGAGAAAATGTGAAAAACGGCTGTTTTTTAGACAACATTTATGGCCCTTGTGACTTTGACCTTGATGCAAGGTCAAGTCACTATGTATGTTTTTTGACGCCTTGTCATCATACACCATCATGCCAAATTGGGTGTTGATAGACTTAATAGTCTCCGAGAAAAATCCAACGTTAAAGTTTTAAACGGATGCCCGGACGGACGAAACGGGTGAGTACATTAGACTCACTTTTGCTTCGCATGTGAGTCAAAAATGTAAGCCTTCATCTATGGACTGATATTGGTGGCTTTTGGAGCCGATTACATCACTAGCAGTCCCACTTTCCCACTGCCTGATGCACTAGTTACAGTTACTGTCTTCAGATCTGCCACTTTATCCACACTCAAATCAGAACATTAACCCTGCAAGTGTCAAGAACTGACCAGATCCATTCCATTCCCACAGTGATTGCTAGAACTGACCTGATCAGTTCTACATGTATACTTGATGGGTGCTCGGAATAAGCTGATGAAGATTGATTTTGAGAGATTACCCTTTTGGAATACAAAAAACTTGATTCTACAACAGACTAGTCAGACACACAATTATTCTTACCACATTCTTTGAGCTTTCTTTACATGTATGATTTATATGGGCTGCATTTATTCATTCTCCTGTTAAAATAAAAATTTTCATGTGACCCATAAATGCAGGGAAAAAAGACATTCTGGCAACAACAGTCTGACACATGCAGGGTTAAAGGCAACAAAATAAAAATAAAAATAAACAACGAAAGAGAACTGGGATGGGTGGAGTAAAGGGGGTGGGAATGGGAGTGAATTAGACTCACAATGCCAACCTGTGACATTAAGAGTCCGTGAATAACATTTCTACTTTTTGGTCACAGATGTCTACACACCATGTGCAGTTTGTGTTTGCCTTTTTTTATCCCTTAGGGAACTTCACACAGGTTTGACACTTTCAAAGTTTCCACCCAGGGAGTTGACTCTTCTGCTGACTTGGCCGTCAGCAGCACACTCTTTGAAGGCAGCAGGGTGTGGCACACTGCCTCGAGACATCATGCTCAGTTTTGTAGCAATGATGAAGTTCAGCAACTGGAGCTTAGCCTGTCTTGTTTGAAACCCTCTCTGCCTGTGTTGCTACTGGAATGCCCCGTAGACCTTTCATGAACTGCACGTGTGTGGGAAACTCTAATTGCTCATCACTGTCTTTGATGACTTCCAGGTGATGATGAATCTTCCAAAACTGAGTGGATTATCTCTGTTTCTATAATCTTATGTGACACAATGAAAAACTTTTACAGGTGTATACCACTGGATGCAAATAAAAAACAGGATGTAATTTTACAACACACTTGGGAAAAAATTGGAATGATCAACACTCTAATCTGAAAATCTGTATTCATTAAAAAAAAGATTTTCACGAAAAATTTGGATGATTACAAATATGCTGGTTTAGATGGCAGGTCCACAGCCTGAACTCACCTGTAGGGGTCATCCAGGTAGGGGTCAAAGTAGGGGGCAGCAGCAGGTGGTGGGAATGCCCCACGCCGGTAGGGATCTAGGTAGGGGTCATCTCGTCTACAACATGACAGCATGCTTTTACTTTCACTGTGATCATCACAGCAAACTTGGTAATAATGACAACTAAGGTAGGGATCTAGATTAGAGATGTCCAGTCTGAAGCACAACCACAAACATTGTGTGCCTTTGTGTGGCCATAATAACAACAACAACAACAAGTGGTGCTAGGCAGTTATTTTCAGAGATGACTCATCATCCAACACAGGCTCAATGAAGTAAAAAGATTTTGCCAGAAAAAAACACAGAGTTGCAAATGTACCCATGCTCACACACACACACGAACACACACACACACACGAACACACACACACACACGAACACACACACACACACAAATACACTCATTCTCACTCTCTCTCTCTCTCTCTCTCTCCCTCCCTTGAACATACACTCATATATGTGTGTGTGCAAATGCACACTCATGCACACACTCACTCTTTTTCTGTCTCTCAAGTGAGCATATACATATTTATGTCTCCAAATGCACACAAATACATATTTACACATGCACACAAATGCACACATACACACACATCATACCAGTTGCTGGTGAAAGTATCTACTTGTTACAATGTCAGCATGTATAATCCAGAATACAATGACACTGAAAGGCAATACACACGGTTTATCATTGAATATGATCTCAATAAGAGCAAACTTCACAATAGATATATCCACTGAAAGGCAATACACACGGTTTATCATTGAATATGATCTCAATAAGAGCAAACTTCACAACACATAATAATTATTATTCCTGCGAAATTTTGCATTGAATTGCAGTTTGCAAACAAATTTACTATCAACATAGCCACAGTGCGGATCATACAGGACATTCACTGATGCACCACACAAGGCTTACTAGCAACATAGCCACAGTGCGGATCATACAGGACATTCACTGATGCACCACACAAGGCTTACTATCAACATAGCCACAGTGCGGATCATACAGGACATTCACTGATGCACCACACAAGGCTTACTAGCAACATAGCCACAGTGCGGATCATACAGGACATTCACTGATGCACCACACAAGGCTTACTAGCAACATAGCCGCAGTGCGGATCATACAGGACATTCACTGATGCACCACACAAGGCTTACTAGCAACATAGCCGCAGTGCGGATCATACAGGACATTCACTGATGCACCACACAAGGCTTACTAGCAACATAGCCGCAGTGCGGATCATACAGGACATTCACTGATGCACCACACAAGGCTTACTAGCAACATAGCCACAGTGCGGATCATACAGGACATTCACTGATGCACCACACAAGGCTTACTAGCAACATAGCCGCAGTGCGGATCATACAGGACATTCACTGATGCACCACACAAGGCTTACTAGCAACATAGCCGCAGTGCAGATCATACAGGACATTCACTGATGCACCACACAAAGCTTACTAGCAACATAGCCACAGTGCGGATCATACAGGACATTCACTGATGCACCACACAAGGCTTACTAGCAACATAGCCACAGTGCGGATCATACAGGACATTCACTGATGCACCACACAAGGCTTACTAGCAACATAGCCACAGTGCGGATCATACAGGACATTCACTGATGCACCACACAAGGCTTACTAGCAACATAGCCGCAGTGCGGATCATACAGGACATTCACTGATGCACCACACAAGGCTTACTAGCAACATAGCCGCAGTGCGGATCATACAGGACATTCACTGATGCACCACACAAGGCTTAAACATAGCCGCAGTGCGGATCATACAGGACATTCACTGATGCACCACACAAGGCTTACTAGCAACATAGCCGCAGTGCGGATCATACAGGACATTCACTGATGCACCACACAAGGCTTACTAGCAACATAGCCGCAGTGCGGATCATACAGGACATTCACTGATGCACCACACAAGGCTTACTAGCAACATAGCCGCAGTGCGGATCATACAGGACATTCACTGATGCACCACACAAGGCTTACTAGCAACATAGCCACAGTGCGGATCATACAGGACATTCACTGATGCACCACACAAGGCTTACTAGCAACATAGCCGCAGTGCGGATCATACAGGACATTCACTGATGCACCACACAAGGCTTACTAGCAACATAGCCGCAGTGCAGATCATACAGGACATTCACTGATGCACCACACAAAGCTTACTAGCAACATAGCCACAGTGCGGATCATACAGGACATTCACTGATGCACCACACAAGGCTTACTAGCAACATAGCCACAGTGCGGATCATACAGGACATTCACTGATGCACCACACAAGGCTTACTAGCAACATAGCCACAGTGCGGATCATACAGGACATTCACTGATGCACCACACAAGGCTTACTAGCAACATAGCCGCAGTGCGGATCATACAGGACATTCACTGATGCACCACACAAGGCTTACTAGCAACATAGCCGCAGTGCGGATCATACAGGACATTCACTGATGCACCACACAAGGCTTAAACATAGCCGCAGTGCGGATCATACAGGACATTCACTGATGCACCACACAAGGCTTACTAGCAACATAGCCGCAGTGCGGATCATACAGGACATTCACTGATGCACCACACAAGGCTCTTTCACCCATTTATACACACACACAAAGCTCAAGACACAAAGAGATGACATTATATGAACCTAGGCCAGAATTACTGAACTCTTAAGATCCTGTACCGCCCAATACCGCCCACTCTGCTCACTCCTGTACCGCCCACAGCCTCCCATCCTACACGGCTGTCACTTGACTGATTTTTTCTACAAATTGCATTAACCTTACAGGACTGGGGATTGAAACACTTGAATGACTTACAGGACCTTAAGAGTTAATTAGACAAATTTATCAGACTCAGTAAACAAAACAAAATTTATTGACACTTTTTTTTTAAAACACAAAAAGATGCAAACATTCACACTGCTTATCTCTGACATTCACACTAACCCTCTGCCAAGGTTTCCACCTAACCTCATCAGTTGTCTTGTCAAACTTCAGAATTTTCCTAAGAGACTAAGTGCTTGTAAAATTTAATGACCATGTGTTCCTGAAGACCAGAATAAAAGCTTTCAAAAAAAGTGCTCATCTTGTTCATGTGCTGATTAACCCTGTACATGCCACAAGGCCCAAAAATGGCCCTTCTCTCCCCTGCACATCCTGCAGAATACCCTTCATACACATGTGAGAGGGATATGGGAAGGGTACTGGGGTTGAGGGTCTCCATATTTTAATAGATTCTTAGCTATTCTTGTATTTCTTCTCTTTTTTGTATTCCCATTATATGAGCCTCACAGGAAAGCCAAGTGTTCTCTGTATGAGAGAAATATGTTATCATGAAGAAGAAAATAAAACTTGTCTGGAAGAAAAAAAAAGTTTGCCATGACCTTCCTGAATGAGATACCGTGTCCTAGACCCGGATCACCATGAATTGTGGTCAAGGGGGAGACATCTCAATTTTTCCCCCCTTATCTCACTTGCAAGAGGGATTTGGGAAGGAAATTGGAGTTTAGGTCGTGCTTGTTTTCATAGATTGTGAGCTATTCTTGTATTCTATATATTTTTTTATGCCCATTTTCTGAGCCTCACAGGAAAGACGATTTTCTATGTGAGAGAAACATGTTACCACGAGGAAGAAAATAAAACTTGTCAGAAAGAAAAAAATAATTTTTATTCAAGGTACCTGTTACATTTTACAAGTTTGCCACCCTTAATGTGGGGTTTGGGATTAGTTTTTTTGCCCAGGGTCCCGAGTTGAAAAGAATTAAGTACATCAAACAGTGAAATATGACAGGCTATTCACTCCACCCCCTACTCCCACTCCAGTTGGTCTAATGACATAAACTTTCTTACCACATATGAGTCATTAGTGCGTACAAAAACGAAAGGATTTTATACAGATACTTTTACCAGGTACAACAGACGTTCAAAAGATCACCTTTCTTTTTGAGTATGTCTGCCCTACCAAACAAAGGCATCCGTTTCAAATCCTTTTGTTTCTGTTGACTTTGATGATCATGGTGAAACTTCATCTACTGCTGTGCAAATCATATTAAGTCACTAGACAAGGTAGCCTCACCTGGATGGGGGTGGAAGGTCACGGGGGTCACGGTAGGGGTCAGGGCCATAGGGGTCATCATAAGGAGGGTAGGGATCTCTCAAGGGCGACCTGTCCCGTCCTGGTGGGCCCCTAGAAATACAGCACAGGTCACAAAGTGAGTCACACAGTGATGGTCACACTGTGAGGGTCACACAGTGAGGGTCACAGTGATGGTCACACTGTGAGGGTCACACAGTGAGGGTCACAGTGAGGGTCACAGTGAGGGTCACAGTGAGGGTAACAAAATAAATGCATGTTACAAATTGAGGATCACGAAGTGAGGGTCAGAACAGAGCACATGCCTCTAGAGGCTAAGAGCTTGTATCCTGTGTCTGAGGAAGACTTTTCAAACATTTGCATGCTGTGTGCCAGATGATCCAAGCACCTTTATTTAGCACTTCCACATTCTGTCTACATTCAGCTTGTGTCAAGCCACTGAGCCATGTGGGGAGTTGCTCTGAAGGCACTGCGATACTTCAGCCCTGCACTGACACCATCACTGATCTATACAGCTCTTCTGTACCACCAGTGCTCATGTCAGCCCTGCACTGTCACCCTCACTGATCTATACAGCTCTTCTGTACCACCAGTGCTCATGTCAGCCCTGCACTGTCACCATCACTGATCTATACAGCTCTTCTGTACCACCAGTGCTCATGTCAGCCCTGCACTGACACCATCACTGATCTATACAGCTCTTCTGTCCCACCAGTGCTCATGTCAGCCCTGCACTGACACCATCACTGATCTATACAGCTCTTCTGTACCACCAGTGCTCATGTCAGCCCTGCACTGTCACCCTTACTGATCTATACAGCTCTTCTGTACCACCAGTGCTCATGTCAGCCCTGCACTGACACCATCACTGATCTATACAGCTCTTCTGTACCACCAGTGCTCATGTCAGCCCTGCACTGACACCATCACTGATCTATACAGCTCTTCTGTACCACCAGTGCTCATGTCAGCCCTGCACTGACACCATCACTGATCTATACAGCTCTTCTGTACCACCAGTGCTCATGTCAGCCCTGCACTGACACCATCACTGATCTATACAGCTCTTCTGTACCACCAGTGCTCATGTCAGCCCTGCACTGACACCATCACTGATCTATACAGCTCTTCTGTCCCACCAGTGCTCATGTCAGCCCTGCACTGACACCATCACTGATCTATACAGCTCTTCTGTACCACCAGTGCTCATGTCAGCCCTGCACTGACACCATCACTGATCTATACAGCTCTTCTGTACCACCAGTGCTCATGTCAGCCCTGCACTGACACCATCACTGATCTATACAGCTCTTCTGTACCACCAGTGCTCATGTCAGCCCTGCACTGACACCATCACTGATCTATACAGCTCTTCTGTACCACCAGTGCTCATGTCAGCCCTGCACTGACACCATCACTGATCTATACAGCTCTTCTGTCCCACCAGTGCTCATGTCAGCCCTGCACTGACACCATCACTGATCTATACAGCTCTTCTGTCCCACCAGTGCTCATGTCAGCCCTGCACTGACACCATCACTGATCTATACAGCTCTTCTGTACCACCAGTGCTCATGTCAGCCCTGCACTGACACCATCACTGATCTATACAGCTCTTTTGTACCACCAGTGCTCATGTCAGCATATGAGAGAGAGAGAGATAGAGAGAGAGAGAGAGAGAGAGAGAGAGAGAGAGAGAGAGAGAGAGAGAGAGAGAGAGAGAGAGAGAGAGAGAGAGAGAGAGAGAGAGAGAGAGAGAGAGAGAGAAAGAGAGAGAGACTGCAGGTGTGTGTACATGAGCATGCATGTGTCAGCTTGTATATTTGTGCATGTGTGAAAAAGCACACCCACACACCTTGCTGGAGATAGGTGGTGTGGGCCATTACGCATTGAACACACAGTGAAAAAGCACACTACAGAGCAACACACCTTGCTGGGGGCGGTCCGTTGCGGTAGGGTCCATCATGGGAATGTCCATCCTCAAAGGATGGACCATCCATGCTGCAAGGAGAGACAAGGACAAAGATGTAGCTTTATCTAGTGACTTACAATCCATGTTTGGGTCTCACACTTTACTATCACTCAGTGACAGATAAGATGTTCAGTCAGGTATCGAAACCAACTCCACTCCCTGGGGAGGATTCCAGCCCATAGCAGGAGTATGGCCACATACACTGGTTAATCCCACTACAGTGTGCCACTGCTGCCCTCACAAGTTACCAATTTACTCCTGGGTGGGTAGAACCCATGTGACTTAAGCACCTTGTTAAAATATGCAACTCTGGGAAACCCAGCTTTGAATAACGCACCCACTGTCTGAAGGTGACTGTAGGCCTAACCACAGAGCCCCATAACCACACTGGAATAACACACTCTCTCTACAAGGCCGTCAGTCGGAGTGGAAAGAATCTATCATTATGAAAATTTGTCAGGTGTCATCACCTTCAGTTGGTCACATGGATCTGTCAATGGGCACTTGCCGCAAGTCCTGACCAAAGATCCTCTAAAGCAGCTCCAACCGAAGGCCTCCCTGATGAAATCAGGTGTTGGTCTGGCAGACTCAAGGCTCAGTCGGTCTGCCGTGTCACAATATGTCACATGTCGCACACCACATTGTAATATTACATAGGAGCACACTCAGCCATTTCTATACCATATCACATCTAAGTACACCACATCAGATCACACTATATCACATCAAACCATATCACACCACAGTACATTACACTACACCACATCACACTATATCACATCAAACCATATCACACCACAGTACATTACACTACACCACATCACACTATATCACATCAAACCATATCACACCACAGTACATTACACTACACCACATCACACTATACCATAACAAACCATATCACACCTCAGTACACATCACAATACACATTACAAGACATCACGCTACACTACATCACACCACACTACATCACATCTCAGTCAAACTATATCCCTTTATATGGCTGTCTGAGGAGGTTTGAGAGGCGCGGCGTAGGAAACGGCGAGCTGAACAGCTATGGCGTAGGAAGCACCTCACAGTGTTTAGATACATTTTCGTTAGGGAGAGACTCTATGAAGTGTAGTGTTGATACGGCCAAGCGACAGCATTTCAGTGACAGGATAAACTCAACCGCTTCTTCTAGCAAGCAACTGTTTCATATGACTGGTGAACTCCTAGGCCAAAGCAAGACAAAAGTTCTTCCCACTGATATCCCTAGGGAAGAACTCCTAGAACATTTTTGTGATTTTTTTCTCTGACAAGATTAGTCAGATCCAGGAAGATCTGGACTCTCGCTCTTGTGACCCACCTGATTTTGCTGTGTACGATGGACCCATCTTTTCTTGTTTTGACCCTGTTTCTCATAAGTACATACGTGACTTGATTATTAAGTCTCCGACGAAGAGCTGTATTCTGGACCCCATTCCCACCTCCCTCCCAAAGCAACATCTTTATGATCTTGTTCCGCTTATAACTGACATTGTCAATGCCTCTCTCTCCACAGGTTCCGTCCCCGCACAGTTCAAGCGGGCGGTTGTCACTCCTCTTCTGAAAAAGTCTAGTTTAGATTGCAATGTTCTGAAAAAATATAGACCGGTGTCAAATCTTTCATTTATTTCAAAGATTCTTGAAAAGGTTGTCCTGGCTCAGTTACAGAAGCACCTCGCTGATAATGGTTTGTTGGACGCATGCCAGTCCGCGTACAGGAAGGGTCACAGCACTGAGACCGCTGTACTGAGTGTCCTTGATGGTCTGCTTGTGAACGCGGATGAGAAACACGTGTCACTCATGGCGTTGTTGGACCTCAGTGCAGCGTTCGATACGCTTGACCACGCCATCCTCCTGAAGCGTTTAGGGCTATCTTTTGGATTCCGTGGCACCGTTCTCGACTGGTTTGCGTCCTACATTCATGATCGGTCTCAGTCCGTCATTGTTGAAGGCATTATGTCAGCCCCAACCCCACTTGTTTTTGGCGTCCCACAGGGTTCTGTCTTAGGTCCTGTTTTGTTTACATTGTATTCCTAACCTCTTTCAGATGTAATATCAAGACATGAGTGTGAGATGACACTGAATTGTCAGAGTGCACAAATTGGTGATTTTTCTTCTGTGCAGTCAGATATTGAGACATGTGTTGACGAAGTACTTTCGTGGATGAACAGCAACAAACTGATGCTCAACATGGATAAAACTGAAGTTTTACCTGTCGGTGCACCATCACGTCTTGGGCTTGTGGGGAGTGAGTCCACAGTCATTGGGGGTAGCTCTATTCCATTCAAGAGCTCAGTCAGGCATCTCGGTGTTCATATTGACCAGACCTTGTCCATGCACGATCAGATTAGCAGTACATTCCGTGCATGTTTTCTTGAACTGCGCTGTATTGCATCAATCCGTCAATACCTTTCGGACACTACCTGTGCTAGGCTAGTAACTGCCAGAATCACGTCACGACTGGATTACTGCAATTCAGTCCTGGCGGGTCTTCCGGCAGAACAACTAAACCGCCTGCAACGAGTTCAAAACAGTGCGGCACGTCTGGTTCTTATGAAGGGCAAGCGCGATCATGTGACACCCCTCCTGAAACGTCTACACTGGCTTCCCATTAATTTCCGCTGCCAGTACAAAATTGCTGTATTGGCGTACCGTCATTTTGATTCAACCCTTCCGGCATATCTTTCGGCCTCCCTTTGTACCTATCACCCTTCCCGTTCTCTCAGCTCATCAAGTGGAAAGCTTCGGAAAATTCTAAAGCGTAGTACCAAGTCTTTCGGAGAGCATAGTTTCAGTTTCATTGCCCCTAGTGTCTGGAATTCCCTGCCGGCTGGCCTACGTGATGCACCAACTATGTC
>JAWQFJ010007069.1:0-19849 GCA_034096865.1 Theodoxus fluviatilis | reverse complement strand
ATTTCTACCACTTCTTCTCCTCCTCCTTCTCCCTCTTCCTCTCATCCTCCTCCTCCTCATCCCCCACTCCTCCTCTCCCTCCTACATCCTCATCCGCACCACATACCTCCTCCCCTCCCGTCTCGTTCGTCTCCTCCGTCTCGTTCGTCTTCTTTGTCCCCTCCTCCCTCTCACTTCTTCACTATCTCACTTTTTCCCCATCTTCTCTTTTTACCTTGTACATGGTAAGGTAACGGAGCGTGAAGGAGGCCAGGTAGATAGCGAGCAGGAGGAAGTCCAGCATGTTGTACACAGAGCTGAAGTGTTCGGCCGCGCCATTCTCGAACAGCTGGTTGCACTCCTGGCACAAAAGTCCTGCCAACAAAGGGCAATGCGACATTTGATGCTTGCCATACATCTTTCATTAGAAAAGTAAGACAATGACATACCAACAAAATGCAGCAAATCGATGAAGATGGGGAGCTAGGTTGGAGAGAGAGTGCAGATGAAAAAAACCCCGAACGGAAAATAGAACAGATTATGTGATCGCCTAGTTGATAGACTGAAAAGATGGAATACAAAACAAAAACGTCCTCCATCGAGGTGATACATTTTAGGTCACAGCTTTGCTGCTCTGGCCACGTCATCAGAATGGAGGACAACTGGTTGCCCAAGGGGGTCCTCTTTGGGGAGCTGACTCAGGGTCGGAGGAGCCGGGGTCACCCTGAAAAAGCTTCAGTCTGAAAGACAGCCGGAGGTGGTGTGATCTCGAACCGGAAGAGCTGGTGCCTGCAGCTCTGGACAGACATCAACTACGTACTCTTATACAACCGACAGCCACCTTTCTTGAGGGAAAGTAAAGAGGTCAGACTCATGCCGCCTGGGGAAGGAGCCATCGAACAGTGTCAGCCCCGTCAACACCATCTGAGCACCAGAGGTCCGTTAGTTCCCGCTTATGCAAATCCGGACTGGACATGCAGACCCACCTCCAAGCCCACAGAGAGATACACAGTTCTACGTCATTGAACCTAAGGGACAACTGCCAGTGCGACAAGACAACGGGGCTTTCGGACAATGTTGTTGTTGTTGTTGTTGTTGTTGCGTACCTGTGCTAAACACTCCCAGGATCACCCAAGTGGGTGAGATGATTGCGTGTGTGACTGTTTTTGATCACCCCGCCATATAGGCAGCCACACTCCGTCTTCAGAGGATTTGATTTCTGTCTCCAGAGAATGACAGTTGTTATGTTAGGAGCTTACCACGGCTGAAGATAATCCCCACATAACAGTACAACATAACAACATTTTGCTGTAGCCTTGGTTTTTGGCTGGAGTCAACAAATAACAACAGCCTTTGCCCAAGGCAATCGGACAATGTTGAATCTTATGAATTTCAAAGACTGACGTCGATGACGGCGATGTGGTTGCCTGCAAGAATGATGATTGTTTGCTGGTACTGTTCAGGCAACTATGTTCATGTCACGTGATATGCGACCACACACCAGGGAGTGAGACGCATTGTGCCTCATGCGATCTCGAGCGACAGCCGTTCCTAATGGGTAAAGAGCCTGAATGTTGGCTTTGAGATCATTTAGAAAATTTGACCAGTAGACTTTCTTTAACAACACCTGAAGATTAAATGTGATCTGCAGCTTATGAAATAATGTTTACATTGAATTTTGATGAGATTTGTGCTTTGATATTTATTATTGAAAGATTGAGAAGTTTTTTTCTCTCTAAAAGATTGATTCCCAAGAAGCACGATTCAACTATGTGTTAACTTTGCAACGAATCTTTCCGCTCAATTGCGGCTTTTGCCTTCTTATAGAGCGTGACACTTCCTTTAGAAATGCCACACAACACAAAATCCACTTGTGGAGTGACGCCACTCATTTCGTGATGTGGAGTCAGTTTAAGCCGAGACACGATCAAAAAGACTTACTTTCTCATTGCCTGCTAACTCACCTAAGTCACATCACTAGACTCCTCACCATGACTACTCTCAGTATTGGCATTACTTCGACATAAGTCTCACGATGTTCGTACCAAATTTTCCATTCCCGATGTGGCAACTTGACACTTCTAGAGATTAGGCACCGAGACCGACGACTTTAACTAGCGCGATTTCTTTGTCAAAGCGACTGAAATGGGACAAATCGAAGACGGTCACAACGATGGAGGGTAGTGATGGCGGCAGGTATTAAAAGCAACACGTCAAATACGACGCACAAAGTCAAGCTAAAATGAAGAAGAAAATGTGTGCATTTTATTCATTGTGCCACTTATAATACTATTTGCCGTCTTTACCTGTCATTGTTTTTACTTGTTATCATTTAAACAAGCGATGGAAAAAGGAACCTTGTTGGACGTTATTTCAGGGAAATTTGCTGGTCGCTGGTGGTTGCCAGATTTGGGAATTATGTAACTTACAGATGAGATGTGAATGTGGAGGATGTCCCGCCTGCTCTTCCTTTAATGAACAACTGTCATGAGAAATGTGTCACAATGATGCAGTTGACAATAATCCACGGGAAAACGAACTGAGTAGTTGTTATACTACGTGCACTGGTTTCTAGAACTGTAAAATCTTATTTTTGTCATGATGTGGAAGATGCAAAAATGACATTTTAGGGACACTAAAGCCTCTTTTATATTCTCCCATCGACATTCCATCCCGATCTTTTCTTTCCTTGAAAAGTGTTGATGTTTAAAAGCGATGACCCTTACTTCCCTATTCGCTGTCGTCCGAGGGGGACTTACAGTAATTCGGACTGCTTCGTAATGTTTGTCAGGCAAACTTTGGGAGTTAACCTCCTTCTTCCGGCTGCAGTGGTGAGTGCCTGGCGGGTGAGAAGATGTTTGTCGCGAGATAATGACTCGCTCAAACTCCTTAACGTCCGTCTCAACCGGGAGGATGTGCTTTCTTTACCTGTGGAGAACAACGAACCCCAGATCACTGCTGAGTCCGCAGTGAGTCGTGCTGAACTGTCTGACGAGTATCTGCTTTGCCATGCGACGCCGGCAAATGTCGTTCAGATTGCTGATGAACACGTCAGATCGCTGATTACCATTTACACTCTTTCCGCATCACATCACTGATTGTCTTTAAGAGTTTGCCGCATCGGATCATTGATTTCCTTGAACAGTTCGTGGGCGTTAAATTACTTTTTTTCTTATTTTAGTGTGTCCGCATCAGATTGTTCAATTTGTTTCTTAGTTTGTCCGCATGAGATCGTTGATTTTCTCTTTTTGTTTGTCCGACCAAAGCATTGTGATCCCTCAGTACACAGCGAGTGATGATAGCTGCCGAAAGACAACAATCGGGGAAGACGATCTACATAATGAAAAGGTAAGGCAAGAAGTCGACGCAAAGACCTAATTGAAATTACATAAACAGAGTGGAGTTCGTGTCGCATGGTCAGGAAGAAAGATCTCATACTCACAGTATTACAAAAAACATTCAAAGCTCAGCAACGAAAAACATACACTGATAAATATAGACATACGAGTGTTTCGACAAATAACAACTTGCAAGCAAGCAATACAAGCAAGTCACAATGACCAACTTTTTACAATCAAAAACTAAATTATGCAAAACTGTTAATTGTTCTTAATCAAAGTGTCTTCTTTGAACACGACAGGGCAAACGAATGTTTAATGATTTGAGAAAGCTTCAATGTACGTCATCTACACAAGTGTAACATTGTGCCGTAGGAACTAGATGCCCTCCTCACCAGCTGGACCCCCTGGTTACTGGCTCTCGGGGCCTGTTCCACTCAATGACATGGTCAATAATTTCAGGAAGCCTGAATGAACATCACCTGCACATATTATATAACTCAGAGTTCCGACGTTTTAGAAATTGAGACAACAGCTTGGAAAGAGCAATGCTACCGACCAAAAACTTTCGAGTAAGCGATCTTTAGAACAAGCAGGAATCTCCATCTCTTCTCTACACTGATTAGAAACCTCTCCAAAACCGACATACATCATCTCTATACGCGTGTGATATCAGCCAATCATTGTGGCAGTGCATTGCATTATCAACATTTCAGTGCAAGATTTTCACACAGAGCTGACAGTCTGTTGCGAATGCTCAGACGAACAGACGTCTCACGAGACAAGACGAGACAAGACGAAGCAGGTAGGCAGGCAGAAAGAAATGCAAGACCTCAGGCTGGGACAGAACCCCCGACCTTCTAGTGGGTGTCCAAGTGCTCTGACCACTGAACCACTGAGGTTTTTGACTGTTTTCTGTATACACTGCCTGTTTGAAGATAACACTAATTTCGCTCATCAACATTTTTGTCCTAACAACGGCCACTATTCCGGATCCCAAACAGATTTTGCTACTCTTCCCCAACGTTCATAGGTCTCTCCCTCGTCTCCTAGCTAGTCCTGGCTGTCCTACAGGGAAGATTCTGACAGAGACCAAACCCTGCAGGGATCAGACACGAACGGCTCCAGACCGCAGTCCAGATATAAGCGTGCATGGACAGTGCCGTCATGACATTTCGGACCAGTGACGTCACTCGCCTCTGCACAGTCGTCGAGGAAGGCACAAGAACCTGTCTCTGGAGAACTTATCATTACAGAAGAAATGTTTATCATGCCCAGTTGCATGCACGTCTGCCCCTCGTGTTCATCACAGATGGGACAAACTCTATTGGGCTCTCGGGCGACAACTGCGATAAAGAGAGCGCGACGTAGATGCATAGCAAGATTCGATTCCAGAACCAAATCAAAATAGAAGCAAACAATAAAAAGGCACTCCCGATGCAGAAGCTGCGGTTGATACAAGGCCGTGTAGCGAAGGATGTCCGTCCCGTGCGGGCAGAACTAGGAGACAATGGACTGACTGCATTCTCAGGAAGACCGCTAATTCTCTGAGTGACTGCTGGAGAGCAAAACGGAAGATACTCGTTCAGATTACCAGTCCGATAAAATAGCGCGACTCAGCTGCTCAGCTGGAGCGTCCGGCAGCAGCTTTAGGTGGCATCTCAGGTGGGAGGAAAGACACGTGATGGCGGTTTCCAGCTGGCTGCATGGGCAGCGCTATTGTGGGCTGCGGGCACACACGTCATTACCCACGGGAAATGCGGCGGGGGGGGGGGGGCCAAAGAGTGCGCGGCGCCCTCCCCCCACACAGCCCCAGTTGCTGCACTCTTGTCCATGGAGTTACTGCGCCTCCAATTTTCTGCTCTACCTGCACCACCCTTCATTCAAAGTCAGGTCAAACGTTACACGACCAGAATATGTGGGCAAAAATGATCCAAAACACATTTTCTCCTTGGTAGATTCTTTGCGTTCCTCCCATGACAGCTTTTGCGGAATTGACCGACTAGGACAGAAAAGGTCCATCACGAAGACAAAAATCTTGGCCAACAGTTCGGCAAAATTCGATTAGGGTCAACTCTGCATACCTGATGTTGCTGCTAAGCGAATGACTCGTTGATTTGTGAATAATTCATGAAGTGAAGCATACAACTCGGCCATGAAAAACATTAGTATGGTCATGGAAGGGGACAAACATGATTCATCACAAGAGAATTATGCAAAGTGAAGACGCATATCACATCAGTCAAGACAGCTAACACACAAGATGAAGATAGTGCAACATGCAAGCTACATACTCTGATAAGACAGTCCTAAGAGCGGCCGAGACATACACTTGTTAATTTGATACCTAATCATACCATTTTATTCAAACGAGAAATTTAAACTTGATCATTCATAGCCTACAAATTAAGAAAAATAACTTCGATTACGCTTGACGATAAATTGCATCTGACATTCATACAAAGATGCCAAGCTATGCGACCCTGCGTAGATTTTTCTTGTCTCATACAGAGCCGTGGGGGTGGGGGGGGGGGGGGGGGAGGAGTGGGGGGTTGTGGGAGTTGTGGAGGGGAGGGTGATACGTACCTATGATCCAGAGCGAGAGAAGGACCTGGGTGACGGTCGGCAGGTAGGCACGCAGCGGGAAGTCGTGGCCATAGAGGCTGGAGTAGAGACTGTCGCTCACATTCAGGTAGGCCTGGTGGATCTCGCGGTGTGCCGTCAACAGTGTGGTGCTGTTGGAGACGGTCTTGGAGGACTCTGCCGTGGAGACGACGATCATGACGAGGAAGAGCACGAAGGATATGGTGTGGCACATGAACTTGATGAAGGGGTACTCCAGCACCTTGGCCAGCTGCAACGGTACGGTGATCACACATCACTCAACCTCCATTCACTCCTCTTCCTCTTCATCGTCCGCTTTGTCATCGTCCAGCTCCACTTCCTCCTCATCGTTCTCTTCGTCGTCATGCTCCTTCTCTTCATCAGTATCATCATCATCCTCCTGCTCCTCCTCCTGCTCCTCCTCCTCCTGTTCCTCCCCATGGTTCTCCTTCTCCTCCTCCACTAGCAATAATTCAACTACAACCACAACTACAGTCGCCGTCATTGTCGTCATTTTCATAATTATGATGACGATCATCATCACCAATATTGTCTCTGCCTCGTCGTGGACTTCTAGCACAAAATATATTATGCAAGCACCGCCACTACTGGGGTGCGTCTTGTTCTCTTCATCGCTGTAGTCACACGCGAGCCTGTTGTTGTCAGTACTGTCTTTGCGGACAGGTTTTTTTGCAGCAGCTCCCTGTAGGTAGGGGCAAAGGTTAAACCCATCGCGTCTCCCTAGGTGTTTCATTGGATGCAAATAACTACAGGAAAACAAGAAGTGATTTGCTTTTATTCTAACCAGCGCTAGTGATTTTCGTGATCAATTACATATCCCTCAAAAGATGATAGGCCCTAAAACTCCATTCATTATCTACTTCTTCTTTGCAGCACTCATCTGGGGTTACCTTGCAGCCCGGAGCGACGATGTGAAGGACGACGAGGAAAGGGTAGAAGATGAGGAAGAGGAAGAGCATGGCAGAGCGGTAGGGCCACCCTGCACGCTCGAACTTCCCCATACCGTTGTACCACATGGACACCAAGCGCTGCTGGCAGTTGGGGTGTGCCACGAACTGCGGGCAGACGTGTACACATACAGCATCACATCTCAACATGGCAAGTTCCTGACACAGTCAATATTCTGCAAGCAATTAGACTTCAAAAAGTTTCTTCACCTCAGGTAAAGACCGAACCCTCTGAAAGACATACTACATCACAGCACGTAAGTGGCAAGTTTCTTTTACAGGTTGAAACCAGTCTAGTGATAGGGGGGGGGGAAGCCCCGAGGTCTAGAACAGGGTGGGTCCCAACGGACACACACACACACACACACACACACAAATATATATATATATAGACACACATAGGAAAGTTGTGGAACCTGAATCGAGAGCTGAACCGCGGACGCACACGCAGCATCAACAAAGCAGGGTTCGAGTACAAAGGCAAATTCCTGCAAGGGATGGACACGGCAAGCTTTGGGGCCTCAGGACACTTAGGAACACACACACTGCATGACGGCATCGACATGGTTCAGGTGATTGTACCTCGCCATGGTTAAAGCCCCTTCACCAGAGACCAGCGCAAAACCGTGTGCCAGATTAAACCCTGTTGCTCGGTTTAAAAAGACAAGAACAAAGACACCTGCTTGTCATTGTCGATAGGCGTACGACAAGAACTTCTGCTGAGACAGCCGGTTACTGCAAATATTGCATAACAAATTGATGATTAAACAAATGTATGACGTTTAAGGCTCACACAAACACAGAATCGAAGAAAAATAACATAAGTGAAAGGTTGTATCAACATGCTTGCAAACCAAGTATCGCACTACCGAAGTAGGTATGAAACCGCTAGATAACAAAGTCAAAGTATTCGTAATGTTTATCTTTCCCGCAATTTGCACACGGCCAGAGATTTCGTCACTTGGAAAAACTTCAGACATTGGCATGCTGATTATTGATAGACTCTTTTTAGAACTCGGGACTTTCGTTGCAACTGTAACGGTGTTCGGAATGCTTGAGATTTTGTGTTGGGACATATCGACTGTGTAGCTGCTGTGAAATCGGATCCAGGACCAAGATAGGCTAGCGAAGTTAGTCAAAGGCAATTTAATTAAGCCTCGTTACGTTTCTAAAATGTGCAGCGATGAGCGCTCACGGCGAGAGCTCGAAAAAACCTGAAACTTTTCTCCCACGTGATCAAGTTCACCCAGACGCTCGTCGTGAGCGCTCATCGCTGAATATTTGGAAAATACATTCAAAATAACAAAACGTGCCATAACTTCCATGAAAAGCAATTCAATGACCTTAAATTTGGCACGCATGCTTTTAATATGTTCTGTATGGGGCTCACTCGATAAATCCGCTCTCAGCCTCCACAACACTTCCCTATCACAAAAGCCTCACAATAAATAGTCGCACGGATTGCAGACACGGGAGCTGGGGGGCCAGATGTTCTTTGACCAGAACTCCTTCAGGATCTCCTTCAACCATGCCTGGGTCTTGTTGGCATTGTGAACAAGTGCACCATACTGTTGAAACACATTATGACGAAATCCAGGAACCCTCTCTATTCATGGCTTGACAACTGTGTCCATGAAATGGATGTAGGCATTAGCAGTAACCCCCAGGCCCTCCTTAAAGAAGAATGGAGTCATGATGTCATCTTCATTGGAGATGATCCCCAGGACATCAGCAGAAGCTGGAAACTTTGTTGAAATGACAATTGGCACATCATCAGAATCAAAACAGCTAACGGTCCTGGCAAAAGATTTCCTCATCAGAGAAGATCAACTGGTTCTTGGCCAGAGGGTGCTTGAGCTTGCATAGCAGCCCAGCTGCCTTGTCCGCCCTCATCTCCATGGTGGCCTCATTCATGAACTGAGCCTTTTTGAGGGCATAGGACTTGTATTTGATGCGTTCAGGGGCACAGCTGCGAATGATTTTCTCATCCACATTCAATTCCCGAGCCAGACACCTCATTGATCTGCCAGGATCTTCATCCATCATGTTTTGCAGCTGTTCAATGAATTATGTGGTCCTGATGGCATCACTTCTCCTTTGGTGGGGCTTTCTGTCAACAGAAATGTCTTCATGGTCTTCACCAGCAGCTATCATTGCATTACATTCAATTTTGATGTAATAACACGAGCTCCTAGGCAACTTGTTGAACTCGGCAATCTCTCCAGGGGTCCGCCCGGCGCGAAGTCCGACCACTAAGGCTGCTCTTTGCTGCTCCTTTCTCATTGAAAACGCACTGATCAATGTGGAAATTACTCCGAAAGCACAGTATTAGTAGTCCATTTCCAACAAAATTTCACCCCATCAATCATGCAACCTCACACCCGCCAAAATGTGTTTTGAAAACTCATAATTTATCTTCCGCACCCTGTACTTTCCAAAACGAAACGCACCACAGTTGGACTCCCTTTGAGGAACTTTGCTAGCCAATCCTAGTCCATGGGAACCCGCCATGGGGATCTCTGCATGTAGCCGATGGGCGCTCAGCCCTTAGTAGTCAAGTATTGTTTAAGAAGTTCTTTTCCTTCTCCATAACAGCATTGCACCTGCAATGGGAAGGTGCTTTCAGCCAGGAAGCTTCTGCATATATTCTGATATCGGGCTCATGTGCTTCTATTACCACTTTGATCAACCGATAAATTGCGTGCTCCTATTTCAGCATTTTTCTCTCTCAGTATGCAAACTAAACTACGCACAAAAAGTTAAGGATCACTTGCATCCTTAGCCAATGCGTTGCAATTTAGCAAACATTTAATTCCATCCGTCATGGAGAATGACACAACATTGCGTTTAATTTCGAGCAATAGTTATGGTGTGTACATGTAATCAAAGTGGATACATATCGAAATTCGATTTCACAAAATCATTGAAATCACAAGACAGGGATCACCATGGTTGCTCTGGCACCCGACGCAGCGAGCCCTCATGGAGTTGACCAGGTTGGTGAAGATCGTCTGCGGTAGCGCCTGCCACTCAGCCTGCAGCATCTGGAAGAGGTGTTGGGCATCCCTGGGAGGGGGGTGGTTGCTCCTCAATTTGCGATCGTTCATTCCAGAGGTTCTCAATCGGGTTTAAATCGGGACTGCATGCTGGCCACTCCATTCTGTTGACGCCAGACTGCTGCAGGAAGTCGTTGACCACTGTTGCCCGGTGGGCCCGGGCGTTGTCATCCTGGAAGACAGCCCTTGGTCCCATCTGCTGCAATGTAGGCACAGCAAGCGGTCGAAGAATCTCATCCCGGTATCCGAGGCCAGTCAGGTTACCCTGTACATGATTCAGGGGGGTTCTGTGGTAAAGGTTGAAGGCCCCCCAGACCATTACAGAACCTTCCCCAAAGGTCACTTTTTCTTGGACAGTGGCGACCACAAAGCGTTGCCCTGGCCTCCTCCAGACCCTCAGACGGCCGTCGTTGTGGTTCATGGTGAAGCGTGATTCATCACTGAATAGGACCTGGGACAATTGATGACCTCACGTGACGTCTGCAGAAGGCGCGGCGTGCCGGCCTATGGGCTGGAGTTAAGCATGGCCGTACAGCTGGCCGACGAGAACGGAGGTTAAACCCATGAAGGCGGTTCCGTATGGTTTGTTGACAGACGTTGACGTTAGCTGCCACCCTCAGCTGCCTTCGAATGATGCTGAAAGAGGCTGTTCTTGTCTGCAGGGCTTGTAGTTCAATGAGACGATCTTCACTTGGGGGTTGTTTTTTTGGTCGACAAGATCTGCGTCTTTCCTCGACCCTCCCTGTGGCTGCGTAGCGTTGAGTCAGTCTGACAATGACCGAGATTGATACCTGAAGACGTCTGGCCACTTCACGTTTGGGAACACCATCTTGGAACCATGCAACTGCTCGTGTCCTGTCGAACTCGCTCAAGTTTTGTCGTGGAGGCATTGTCAGATCAGCCAACTTCTGGGAGAATGCCTTCTTATAGAGCCAAGCAAGTGACAGCATCTCACACATAAACAGCAGTGATTGCACGTGTATCACGTTTTTTTCATCTGGCTCGTGCAATGCATTCAGGCAGTATGGTTCAAAACAACGTCTTTTTTCGCAAGTTTCACCTTTTTTGTTTGCGGCCAAGCTCAGTAGTTGAGAATCTCGTGCAACTCTCCCACTAACACAACATCGCCCACTTACACCTGAATGAGATTTCATAACAATTTCGCTGGACTGACACATGAATAACAGTTGTGAACTGAGTTTATTACACACCTGTTTTCTCAAAGTGATCCTTAACTTTTTGTGCGTAGTGTAGTTGATTACAACTGATCCATTTATCTGTTGATTAGTTCTTGATTTTCAAACACTTTGATGATCCTTCTGCTACACTCTGTTAACACATAAAATTCATCATGTACTCAATGTGTCTAGCCTCCTCGAAGTAAAATATTCAGTAGAAACGAGTCAAACTAGGCTCAGAGCAGCTGTGTTGCGCCTGTCTCTTTGCAATAGTCCTCTTACTACGGGGCTTCTCCTAGCTTGCGCCGGGAAGTCGTAGGTCACAAGCTTCGATAGTTATTTTCGATAAAACTTTATTCATGCACTGGGCCCGTATTCACAACGGCGATTTATCTTTTTAACACTCGATTTATCCCCTAGCCCGCGTTTGATCGTGAGAGAGGCAGCGCGGCAGAGAGCCTAGGTGCGCTGGACAGAGAGACTGGGGGCCAGCCAAAGGAAGGAAAGCAGGGGGAAGCAGAGGAGGGAGAGGAGCGGAGGGAAAGAGAGCCGTAGGCCGGGGAACGAGGGCAGAACAGTGGGAGAAGCAGAACAGGAGACCACGCGGAAACCCGCGACACCGGCCGGCAAAGAACGACGCCGGACAGGACGCGCGCAGCTGCGGGACCTCGCCCGAAGCGGGCGGGGCGGGGACGACGCGGGAGGACACGGCGGAGAGAGACCGTGACCAGCGCAGAACAGCACAGAACGGGGTGGAACGCGGCAACGAAGGCCAAAGCGGGCGCACGAGGAGGGCCAACACAGGAGCCACCGAGGGAGCACAAGGGGCAGGAAACAAAGAGGAGAGGAAGGAAGGAAGAGGAGAAACGGCAAGAGGAGAAAAGGCCGACACCGGAGCGAAAGAAGCGAAAGGGGACAAGGGACGACCACGAGGACCGAGGAGGCGGGGGGCCAGGCGGAAAGCCAGAGGCGGGGGCAGGAGGGGACAAGGGGGGACAACAATGGGCGCACGGAACGAAGCCAAGCAGGAGGGGGAGAGGGGAACGGAGAGGGGGCGCAGCTGAGACAGTGGCCCGTGAGAGGCAGGGGGGAAGGAACAGAGCCGAGGACACACCCGAACGAGTCACAGCAAAAAGAAAGCGGCAACACACCAGGAACACACACTCAGGCACAAAAGGACACAAAACACAAGACAGACACACAGCACCCACAACCACACACCGACCAAACACGCCACACAAACACCCAAACGACAGGCAAAGACGGAGAACGGAGGGCGAAAGGGGCGGGCTAACAGAGACAGAGAGGCGGGGGGTGGGGGCGGCGCGATGGCCGGCGCCGGCACAGCGAGCCATGGGCCGACAGGTTTGACTAAGGTCCGAGTCGCTCCAAAAGAGGGGGTGGAGACCAGTCTGGGACAGGCCAAAGGAGGTGGCACAACCCGCCACCACCGGGCACGACGGAGAAGAAGCGGGCACTGAGGCAAGAGCAGGGAGGGAGGGAAGATGGGGGAGGGGAGGAGGGAAGAGGAGACTAACCGGAGAAAGGCCCAGCACTGTTGGCTGCTGCCGGAACAGAGGTGCGACAGACAGCAGTCCAGGACCGAGGAAGGCCGCCGGGAAGACTTGTGATCGTCCAAGGCCGAAATGGAAGTGGTCTGGACGCCGAGCATCTAACGGTATTCTCCAGTTCCGCCTGACACCCGCAAAAATGGCGCAAGGAACGCAATTACACAGCTCCCGGCGACGGGACGCACCGCACCATGAGTGTTTGTTCTGAATTTTTCAATAACAACACTTGGGCTGGATCGTAATGGCGGTCATCGCCACTCGATGTGCGACCTTTCTGTCCAACTGTCTTCACCAAATTGTGTTCAAACGCTGTTGACTATGGCAAAAATTACTCAATGGGATGTACATAAACTTCTGCAAACATTGCAGACCACAGAGAGGTTCTGCGACTGCTGGCGGCGCACATGCAGGGGTCCGTGCAGCGCTGTGACAACGATGGCGATCGCGGGTGTTGCGAGAGGTACGGGCTACGGGTGGATCTGCCACGCGCAGAGAGGACAGGGAGAGGGCTGGTCCTGGCTCCGGGGACACTCCGTTGCTACACATCTGGCGGCAGAGCTGTGTCATCTTTAGGCGCTGCTGGATGGTTTACTGCACCGTCCCCGGCATGAGAGCGGCTGGTGGGCAGTGGCTGGGCGGGACTGAGTCCGAACGACGGGCGCGGGGGGCAGGGCCGCCGGCGGCCGGCGCGCTAACCAAGAAGGCACGCAGAGGACAGAAACGGGAGGAAAGACGACGCGGCTGTGCGGCGCGGGACAAAAGGGGGGCAAGGGCAAGGAACGCGGCGCGGGACACGTGTGCGGTCGGACGGGAACCGCAGGGGCGGCCGCCGACCCTGGGGCCACACGGGAGTGCCATAGACCCGGGCGACACGAGAGTGCCCAGCGCGGGGCGGCGCGGTGCAAGGGGGGGGGGGTGGGGGGGGTGCGGGGGGCGGGTGGGGGGGTGGGGGGGCCCGGGGGCCCCCAAAAGCGCGCTGGCGCCTCGCGCCGGCCTGGGCGGGGTGCACGCGGGAAGGCGACGCGCCGAACGAGTCGCCGGAAGCCAGCGCCACGAGGCGGGACAGGGGCTCGACAAGCGATGGGGCCTCCGCGAGGGGGAGCACGAGCCGCTGCCGCCGGCGTGTTCTCACGCGGTCCAGAAGCCGGACCACGACGCGCGGAGACGGGTTGCCAGCGAGGTAGCGCGGCTGAGGGAACAAAAGTGGACGGCAGAAACACCGTGTAGAGGCGAGCAGCAGAAAGGCGAAGAGGCAAGGGGGGGGGTCAGGTGGGGGAGAGCAGGCGTGGAAAGCAGGAAGGTGTAGCGAAGAATGAAAAGCACCGATGTAGGGGGGGGGGGGGGGGGGGGGGGGTAGTGTGGGGGGGGTGCATCGGCGAGGGGTAGGGGGGTCGGGTCGGGGGGTATGGGGGGGGGGGGCAGGAGGGGGGGCGGCGGGGGGGGTTGGGGGGGTGCGGGGGATGTTATGGGTGCCGGAGGTGGCCGGCGTGGGCGGTAGGATGGGGGGGGGGGTGCGCGCGCGCGCGTGGGGGCGGGCACAGGGAGCGGCGGCCGTGGGTGCGCGCGTGGGTGCGGGGCGGCCGGAATGAGTGAGACGCATACCCCCACGGGCAGAGTCAACATAAAAACAACAGCCTTTGCCGTGACAAGCGAGGTGCCAAGACATAGGCCCTTGGACCACATCAGCGAAGCAGGGAAACGGCCAAGGGGGCGGCACCCCGTATCATATGAAGGGGGGAACGGGCTGTCCGGGTCCCTGCTTTTCAAGGGTTCAGTGTCTGGGACAATGGTATGAGACCAGGCTGGTGAGAAGAGAAAAAAAGAAGAAGAAGAAGAAAAGAAGACGAGAAGGAGAGACGAAGAAGAATAGAGAGAGAGCAGAAGAGAGAGAGGAGAGAGGAAGAAGAGGAAGAAGAGAGAGGAAAGAGAGAAGAAGGAGAGGAAGATGCAGAAGTAGAGAAAGAGAAGAGAAGCGACGAGAAAGAAGAGACAGAGCCTAGAGAGAGTCAGATGGCGGAGACAGAGAGTAGAGACGAGAAGAGATACAGAGAAGAAGCAACCAGGAGAGAGAACAGAAGAGGAAGAAGAGAGAGAGAGAAAGAGAAGAGAGAGAGGGCTCTGTTTCGTAGAAGCATCGATATATGAATCCGGATGAGATGATAAGCACGGATGATGTAATATCTCTGTGACCAATAAGCTTAAGTCGATCATTGCTTTTTCGCGACTGCTGTTTACTTTCTGAAACCCTACGTTTTCCTTTGCTGCAAAAATGTGGAGAGTAACGATTCGCTACATGGTATCTATAACAATAACGCACTGTTTAGTCTGTGTTTTTTGGAGGGCATCAACCGAATTCTGACGTTGCTGCCTATGAACTCAGCCCAAGCACACAGAAACCGTTGTTTGCTTGTCCCTGAACTCTTCCGATTTGAATATGTTCCGTAATCCTAGCGCGAGTTCCGCATTTAACTGCAATAGAGCTCTCGCGCGTACATCTACACTAACCTCGCACGGAAGAAATGTTTTGCAGGCATCAAACCATAACTCACGTAACCCCCGGTCAACACCTATTACCCAATTAAGAAAGTATGTCGCATGCATTAATGACCCGTTTACGCAGGCACTATACCCTACGGGTATGCACGAGCGCATACACACGACACTCGGAGAGACACGAAAACTCGCGCCCGAAACAACACACACACCACACACACACCACCCACACATATGTATAATATAATATATTATATATAATATATATATTGATATGTGTTTATATATATATCATATATATAGTCAGATATATATATATAATACTATATATAGGTGGTGTTGTGTGTGTGTGTGTGTGTGTGTGTGTGTGTTTCGAGGCGCGCGTTTCTTCGTGTCTCTCTGCGTGTTCGTGCTTATGCGCGTGCATACCCCTGCCTGAGGGTTTAGTGCCTGCGTAAACGGGCTCATTGAATGCATGCGAATTAATCTTCTTTAATTTGGCTTATATAGGTGTTGAGGTTACGTGAGTTATTGGTTTGATTGCCTTCAAAACATTTCTTTCCGTGCGAGGTAGTGTAGATGTACGCGTCGAGAGCCCTTTATTGCAGTTAAATGCGGAACTTCGTCGTAGGATTACGGAAATATCAAACCTTCGGAAGAGGTTCAGGACAAGCAATCAACGGTTTCTTGTTGTGCTTGGCTTGATTTCAAGTGCAGCAACGTCAAGAATTCTGTTTGATTGCCCTCCCAAAAAACACAGACGTAAATAGTGCGTTCTTGTTATAGATACCATGTAGAGAATCGTTACGCTCCCACATTTTTTGCAGCAAAGAAAAACGTAGGGTTTGTCAGAAAGTAAACAGCAGTCCTCGGGAAAAAGCAATGATCGACTTAGAGCTTACTTGTCACAGAGATATTAACATCATCGTCTTCATCATCTTCAATCGGTACTTCATATATCGTGCTTCTACGAAACAGAGCTCTCTCTCTCTCTCTCTCTCTCTCTCTCTCTCTCTCTCTTTCTTTCTCTCTCTCTCTCTCTCTCTCTCTCTCTCTTCTTCTTCTTCTTCTTCTTCTTCTTCTTCTTCTCCTCCTCCTCCTCCTCCCGCAAGTCCTTGGTTCATACCATTGTACAAGACACTGACACCTTGAAAAGTAAGGAAAAGGACAGCACGTTCCCCACTCATATGATACTGGGTGTGCAGACACACTGGCGCTCAAATGATGTTAGAATGATTGTGGTCCAATGGGAAATATGTATTGGAAAATTAGCTTATGTCAAGGCAAAGGGATTGTTTTGTTTTGGTACTGTATGCCCCTGTAGGTGCGTATGAGTCTCAAACTCATTCAAGTACGCACGCACACACGCGCTGACACACTCTCGCACGCACGCTCACATGTGTAAACGCACACACACGCGCGCGCGCGCACACACACACACATACACAGTCACATACATTGACAGGCAAACATACGGATACACATACACATAAACGCACTCACACACAAACACACACGCACACACACACACTCACATGCACACACACACACATACACACACGCACGCACACACACATACACATACGCACGCATGAACACACACACACACACACACATCCTGGTGATTTTCCATTCTTCGCATACTACCTCATGCTTTCAAACGACACTGCTATACAAACCTGAACTTGAATCTTAGACTTTATTGCTGCTCGAATCTACAACGTGTTGTATGAAGTAACACTTCCTGTCTTCCCCCTCAGCGCGAGTACATTGAGCTGGCCAACAGTCTCAGCGAGTTCGTGGTCAGGCTTCTGGACCGCGTGAGAACGCAGGAGGAGCTGGACTTCGTGCTCAACAAGACCGGGCGGCCCAACCAAGAGCTGTACGAGACCCTGTCCCGAATCAAGTTGGCGCTGAGCTTCAGGGAGAAGAAGGTAGGAGCAAGGCGCGACACGCCCAGTGCACACGACACCATGAAGCGACGAGGCAGCAAGCAGATGATGCGTGCGTAAACACACACACACACACACACACACACACACACACACACACACACACACACACGCACACACACACACACACACACACACACACACATACAATAAAAACAAGCTCGTTGCCACGAATAGAACGCAGTCTATTTGCCGGCAACAAAGCAGCGGCGCAACCATCAATCAACCAATGACTACTGAGTAACAAAAACTACTGAAACGACTGATCGAGGTCCATGATAGCAGCCATGTAGTATCATTTAGCTCTTATGACCAACTTGTGAAAGAGAGAGCCGTTGCAACGAGAAGCAAAGAAGCATGGTCGCCTTATCGTGTCATGTACAACGGGCTCTATGGAAACGCAAGTGTGGAACAGGGCTAGACGGCTAGACTCACGCAGGTGCACGTCCAGACAGAAAGAGGTGGGGAAAGAGACAGCGTGTACTTCGTAACTTTTGACCCAATCCTGCGTGCTCTAACCGCGGCAGAAAACACGCACGAGTAGTTCAGACTGAAGCAGTTTGGAGGAGCGACAGTCAGCGGCAGAAGTTATTGGTAGAAGAGTAATGGAAAGCAAGAGAAACAGGCACTCACAGAGCGATAGTTCGGAATAGCTACAGCAAAGAATAATGATACCACAAGAAGCTCTCAAATGACAGGACTGGTGCCAGTAAACAATAGAAAGAAGATGACTAAAGATGACAAGCTCTGAAGAAAAGATGTGTAGAAACAGGAATGACAAGACGACAGGAACAGAAATCTCTATACATGGCCCTCTCTGAAGAAGTGGCAGTTAAAACCGTAGCACGTGACCTATAGAAACACAAGAGATAGCAATAGTTGTAAAAGCGATTGATCACAGGGACAACTGCATTGTGAGAAGACAGTCAGTCGCAGACACATCTCTGTGGTATGCAATGTTCTGCAGAAATGTTTATTTACACATACATATTTGAGTAATTTTGCCATAGATCAACAGCGTTTGAACACACATTGGTTGAAGACAGCGTGGAAAGAAAGGGTCGTCACCATCGAGGTGGCGCATGACAGATCCATTTACCGATAAGAACAAGTGTTGAAAAAATACTTTCAGAACAAATCACTCATGTGTGCTGGTGCGTCCCTGTCGCCCGGGCTGTGTAATTCCGTTTCCTGCCGCCATTTTGCGGGTTGTCAGGCGACTGGAGAATCACAGGTTAGGATGATCGCGTCCAGAAAATTTCCATTCGGCCTTGGACGATTCACAAGTCTTTCCCCGCGGCCTCTCTCGGCTCCTGGAATGCTCGTCTCGTAGCAAATCTGTTTACTCGAGCAGCAGTCAACAAGCTGCTGGAATTTCTCAGGTTAGTCATCCTCTTTCCCTCCCCTCTCCCATCCCCCATCCTTCCCCTCCCCCTCCCCGCATCTTGCCATCAGTGCCCGCTCTCTCCTCCTCAGTGCAGTGCCTCGGTGTGTGAAGATGTGTTTGTGAAACATTCAGGTCTTGGCCTTTCTGTCCACAGAATTGTCTAAACTCAAATACTTTGGAGATGAATAGTGCATTTAGTCAAACCCATGTAGGCAATGGCTTTAAGATGGTGAAGGCGAAGGAAATAAGAGAAGAAAAAACACCCCGAATACTATATTGTATATTGTTAGAAACGTATTTCAATATTTTAGAATATTTACGTTTATCAAGGATGTGTGCATGCGTGTGTGTGTGTGTGTGTGTGTGTGTGTGTGTGTGTGTGTGTGTGTGTGTGTGTGTGTATGTGTGTATGTATGTGTTTGTGTGTGTGTGTGTAATTGTGTGTGTGTGTGTGTTAATGTGTGTGTGCGCGCTCGCGTGTGTTTTGAACCTGTGTACGCGCTTGCGTGTGTGTGCAGGATCGAGTGCAACTTTAACCAACTCTGCAATCTACCGGGAATACATGTCATAAGATGAGAACAATCCTACGCGGAAAAATATCAAATTCATGCTGGTTGGATTCGTGGAATTTGCTTGAGAAAATGGTTGTCAAACCACTTGTCCAATAAAGACCAAAGCCATGATGTTGCCTGCTGTCAGAATGGCACCAAAGACCCGTCACTTCGTGTGCACTCCTGGTCAGTGCAAATGTTGTGCAATTTTTCTGCATGTATTTCGCAGGTGTCGGCCTATTTTACATAATGCATTACTGCGTTCTAGAACGCACGGAACATCGTAGCGCAATCGGGCTGTTTACATCAGCCTCCCCACTCATGTGGTCATTCAACGGAGTCGGGCTAAATTTGTCTTGGCACTGTCACGTGACGCCAGTCGCGTAGCCGCCGGAGCATGGCGGAGTTTCAACCCTGTTCTGGAAAGTTCTAGAGCCTGTGTAAAGGTATATATAAGCAAAGGCGACAAAAGACGAAAGAAAAGCACACGACAGAGTTCAGGTGAGAGTTTAACAAGAAGATGAGCGAGTCCTCCTTTGTAAGGAGTGAGTTCTTTGCGGCATTGCGTGTAGAGTGGTTGTTACGACGATACTGTTTACTGATTATCACCACTGTTTATTGACCATGGCCCGTATTCACAACGGCTATTTATCGGCGATTTATTTTAACTCCGATTTATCTCTAAACTCAGACGATTCCAACTGCCTGTTCCGCTCTCCTTTGGCTGGAAACCAGTATATATAGCAAAGCGCAACCTAGGATCCTATGACGA